>JAGFMF010011393.1:4120531-4165164 GCA_019455555.1 Galemys pyrenaicus
CCTCCCTGGCCGGCAGCAGGGATCGAACTCGTGTTGCAGTGGCTGCGGCTTGCTTCATAGTGTGTTGCTTAACCCACTGCGCCACCAGGGAGGCCCCCAGAGTCTTATTTTTTTATTGTTGTTAAAAAATACATTTGAAGTCAGTCACAAATCAAATCTACATATTCCCACTACAGCCCACTTCTTTTATATGATATTTATATTTTTTCTCTCTAAATCTCTGCTTGTACTTAAAATTCACTGTAGTCAAGAAAAAAAAGCTCATTTTCCTTTCATACTTAGACTCTATCAAAGTGGGAAATTTATCCAGTTTGATTCTGGAAGATTTGGGATGACGCATATTGTCACTCTTGTTCGTTTCCTCCATTTTTTTCTTTGTTATTTTGATGTGAAGAATCTGATTCAAGAATTGTGAATAGATAAATAAAATAAAATTTTCTTTCCCCCATCTCAATTTGCTCTCTTACTCCTCCTCTCCTTTCTTCCTTTACTCTCCCCTTCTTTCTTTAATCTCTTTTTTTACCATCTAATGTACATATTTGTTCTAATTTTGCTCAAGGGGGAATACATAAAATTTGAATCAAAAAAGTTTCTTGTCTTATTATGTCTATGAAGTTTTAGTAAATTATGCACGTACTTTTGACTCTGCATGCTTTTTTATTTAGGTAACCTGGAGACATTTTATAGATGTGCTTGGTATAGAAGAAGAAAAAAGTGGGAGGAAAGGAAAGGAGGAAATAGAACAATTTCATAATTACTTTGAGGACATAGGCTTTCTGCATGTAAATTACATAGGGAGTGATGTTTTCAGTCAAGTGGAAACTGACATAGAAATGGATTTAACTTTATGTTTTAGGTCTCTTTGGGACATTGATTTTTACTTACACTATTTAAAGATGATTGCTCTCTGAGTGAACTGAGTTGAGGCCAAAAGAACAGGGCTCCCCTGGGTCTCCTGAAAGTGCTGAGATTTATTTCTCTGTGGTGGCCTAAGTGAGTACTGATTCATTCCAACATATCATACTGTTTTCATTTAGAGATTAATATGTTACAATATAACACCCAGAGAAAACGAAAGGAATTACTATTGATATATTTTGAGAACCATCTCATCATAAAATAAATAAAAAATATAGGGCCTGTTGGATGCTTAGATATGCAGAGAATTATATGAGATTACCTAAAGGAATAATTTTGAAACCTATGCCAGAGTGTTACAGATAAAGTATTTTGTTTTCACACAGATTTACAAGAACCCACCAGAGGAGTTACATTTAGGATGAACAATGTGTTATATATATTTTTCCATTTTTACTGATGGGATTGTTTACATCATTTTACCTATTTAAACATAATTTTTCCTATTTAAACAATTAATTCAATAAATATTTATATTGTGCTAAATATGTGCTAGGTACTTAGTAGAGAAAGATTAGTGAGTATGATTTCTTGCTCCTAAGAATTTATAAACCATTTAGACTCTGAGTCTTTGAGGAGACTTGTTTCCTTTCTTTACCTTCCCTCTCCTATATTGGGAGGAGTAGAGGAAAATAATGATAAAATATAATATAAGGCTATTTTGTATGTAATAGATATGTCTGGAGAATAATCCACTCATATGATCATATTACTGAATTCACAAAATAATACAATTCTGTACTTCTGTTTGATTTAGAGTTTTCCCATTTGCCACTCGAGATCCATCTTCAATATCAAATGATTTTCTTTGATATCTAACTTCATCAATGGAAAGCCCTACCTGATCAGAAGGACCTGGGAACCTGAAGTAAGGTATTGATTCCTCCCTCCCTTGAGGGATCATCTTGGGATAATGGTATCTTTCTGCCAATGGTCCTTACTGTTCTTTGGGCACATTTGTCTACCAGACTGATTAACAACCTCATTCCTATCCTTTATGCTCTAGATACCTAAAATAGTGTACTAAACACAAATAATTATTCTTTGGTCTTGTTGGGGTATTTCTTATTTTAAATTATTTTTATCCTTTAAAACAGAGATGGCACCATATTTCTTTTCTATTTCAACATTTATGATGGCCTCTATAACCTCTAATGGAGCTTGTGTAGTATCACAGTCTGACAAGTCTGGGAAGGTTTCTTAAAAGAAACGGAGGTAGCACTGCTTGACCAACAGGTGTTTTGTTATTCTCACAGGCTGAATCAAATATCTGAGTTAAAAGTTCAAAAGAAGTTTAGCAAACTTGCTTCAGTGTAAAGAACTTTTTTTTTAAGATGCCCTGACCATCATTTCTGAAAACCTCATGTAGATTAAATGACACTTTAATTCTCATGTTTTATTACATATTTAATACATGCATTTATATTTACTATATGGAATATTTTAATATGTGTACAGACAGATCAAGGTTTATGGACAAAGAATTAGAGTATAGTCTGGTTTTCAAAATATGACCTTCAATTCTATAACATTTATAAGAACCTAAGATTTTTTCTGTTCCCAGAGCAATAGGACATCAAAACTAGGTAATCATAAGATTTTAACCTAGAGTCTGTGACTTTTGCTTGGGTAGACCATAGAGTTTTCACAAGAGCTAAAATATTATGACAAATATTAATATCTCATATAGCTTTATTTTTCTGGGAAAATAGCATAAGAACTCAAAAAAGGCTAAGAACTATTAATTTTTATTGAGCATGGTAAAATTTGCTATTATTGAATCTATGCAGGAACCTTACATATAGAACCCTTCCTTACAGGACCCTATGTCCAGGCAAAAATAGGCACATGTCTCATTTTGGTCAAAAAAAAAAAAATATGGGTGAATGTGATTTGTGCCATATCTGAGCAGAAGCTATCAAACATACTGCAGTTTCTGATTTACCTTTGCCCACAAACTACATATATCCCAGATGAAGCTGGTCCATCAGTTTAGTCTGTGTCCTATGATGGAGCAAAAAGTTTTGAGGGATTTCTTTGTTTCCACATGACAATGACCCTAAACTTATTCATAACCAATATGGTCAGTTTTCACATCTTTTCTAGACTAGACTATGTCAATTTCCTGTGTAATAATTTACTGGGTTAAACAGTAAGTTATTTACATTTTACTTCATTATTTTCCATACTATTTTATAGTTCTTGGTATGTCATCATCTACAATGACCTCAGTGTGAAGCTATCACTCTTCCACAAACTTTCCACGAACACTTCCTTGTTGAAATCAGTACAGAAACTTTGCTTCCAATCTAGAAGGAGGAACAGGGACCATATTTACCCCCTCCCCCAAGCAACAAGGAAAACACAGACAAAATATATGAAACAAGTATGTTGATGAGTGGACACCAAGCAACAAAGATAGTGGTTCTTAAGAGGCAGGAAATAGTTGAGGTGAATCCTAGCTGATAAGAATCCTTCAACTGATTTATTACACTACTGATATTTAAAGTTGGAGTTTGTTGCACATGTATTAGGAAGAATAAACTTCAAAACTTTTTTTTTCTTTAATAATGGAGATCTTTTCATTGCTTGGCTAGTGTCATCAGCACTAAGTAGGAAGTGAGTTAAACATATGCTGACTTGATACTAAAAAGGCTGAAGTCATCTATTCTGCAGTTAATTTGCAGTTTGTTAATCTATAGAATAAATTACATTCAGATGACAATGAAACAGCTCCTGAGTGTGAATCATCTTTGAGGATTCTAACTTGAAACTTTCTCATCCACATTTGTTGGCTGGCAAAATCTGGTTTCTTTCTTGTTGCTATGAGCACTGCATTTGAATACTCACATTCCATCCTAATGTTAGATTGTGATACTTCTGCTATAAAAAGAGTAAGGACAATTGGAAAGCTTTCTTTGAAATGAGAGATTTTATGGCCCTGGGATTCTTTTAGGAAGTGATACTCATGGGAATGAATGTTATTTTTATTTAGGAAACCATAGAAGTTGAAAACATCTAAGAAATGTTGAATGTGTAAAGTTCTCAAACATGAAAATCAAGTTTCAAAAGCTAAATGTAAAATTACTTTAAAAATGTTTGAAATTTATTTTGGAATAGGAAGATCTCTATAATAAGGCATAAAGCAGGAGAGAAATGGGGGTCTAAGGCACAGGATTCTATTCCCAGAATCGCCACCCACTCTCTTGAGGCTTATGAGCAAGGCAATTAATTTAGTCATGCTTTTGTGTGTTTTTTTTTTTTATTCTTAAAATAATTTTGGAGTCTCTCCCAATTAAAACATTCTCTAATGTTATGAAACAACATAAGATAGCTTTGAAAATAAATAAGATATAACTACCAACAGTGTCATAATGTCAGTTAATTACCATGTCAGAGTGCTAGGTGAGAAAATTAAAATACATATGCACTTTTCATTTTGAATTCATATTTTCCTTATTCATAAATAGATTTTTACAGTGCTAATAAATATAGTTTTGTCACAGATGATAATGTAATGAAAGATGAATTGAGACATTCTGTTTTTCACAAATAAACCTACCTTCACAGGCATAGGTAGCAACATCAGCTGGGTCAAGGCCATATCTGTAGCTGTTGTATTCATTGAGCTAGAAAGGCTTATACTCAGTGAAATAAGTCAAAAGGCAAGAGAAAAATATCAGATGGTATCACTACTAGGAGGAATGTAAAGAAACAAATGAAAAACAGGGCTCAAAGAAAAGAACAACAATCAAAAAAATAAATACAACAAGAACCAAAAGACAAAGACAATTCAAAGGCATCATGCGGAGGGGGAAGGGATCGAGATGAGGGCAGAATGAGCACAAGGGACTGGGGTGACCGGTGCACTACTGGGGAAATGGTGGTGGGAACTCCATGGGGACTATAATTTATATCAAATATGTATAAATAAATAAATTTAATAAAATATAATTACTTTGGTTAAAAAAATTCAAAGAGAGATAACCACTTAAACATCTTGGCTAGCATAAAATTCAGCTGAGTATTGGGAACAGATGGGAAGACAATTTATGTCTTTTGACTCAAATTGTCTATATTTCCTTCAGATTCCAAGAAGCTATTGTTTTCTAATCAATGAACATTTGCTAGTTCATTGTATAAGTAAATAAATGTGCAGTTGCCAGAAATATAATCAATATTTTGATATCTTTGATAGTTAATTAAAAATTGATACTAAAATATGCTACAAATGCATTTTTAGTTTATATATGAAAATGTTTTGATCTTAGTGGGGTGACTTTGATTTACCATATATTTGAGCATTTCAGCTGAAAACTACTTGTCAAATAATTCTAATGGGAATATATAGTAGGAGTTGTAATATCCCAATTTAAAGCCAAGTTCCTTGGAAGGTTTGACAAATTTCATCTAGAAAAAAAAAGGGAAAGCTTTATTACTGCTATTATGATACTGTCCTTGATTTTTGAAAATGAGTCTTTTTAAAAAAATGTTTGGTCTAAAAAAAACTAATTTTAGATTACAGCATATTAAAAGTTTTGAGAAAACTATCAAAATATTAATTATAAATAAACTATTAATCTGACTAGGAATTATTTTAATCTGTTTATACTTGATGCTATTATTTTTCCTTTTTTATTAGTTTTTATTTATTTTGCATGGAAGAACTGGGATGTAGGCCAGAGCATGGGGGTTGAGGGGTGAGAGGGTTCACCAGAGATAGAGCTGGGAGCAGAAAGGGAAGATCTAGTGAAATACACTGCTGAAGGGTGCAGTGGGCAAGACAGGAGAGGTCTGCTGCACCATGAGGGTTTTCTCTCTGGCCAGGGATGGAATTCAGGCCATAGAGGTGAGAGTGCTGAGCCTTAACCCCTAGGCCACCAAGAAGGCACCTCTTATTTTCTTTATAAAGAGGTAACAGCAATTTACAATTTACTGCATATGACCTAGAGGAATAGATTCACACTTCCTCAGATGTATGCTACTATACCCATCCCCCCACCACCAATTTTTTCTGTTTTTTTCCCCCCCCCTAGAAAATATCTGGTTTTGAGTAGATGTTGATTTGTCTTAGGTGTTAGTCACTTTATAATTCCTTGCTTTGAAAGAACATAAATCTCATATAGTAAGACTAAGCTGCCCTGATTCATTTTAAATGAGTGCTCCAACTGTGGAAGTGATGGATTCAGTCTGTGCATTTTGAGCAGTCACCCATACTAAATGATCATGGACCTCTTAGTAGAAATCTGTTGTTAACCAAAGATCTGCAGAGACATTCTGAAATGAAGAATATCTAATACTTGTGTAACTTCAAGTTGGGGTTACGGTTTATGAATAACTGAAATGCTTGATACTTATTTCTGATAAAAAATCAGATTCTTTAAACGGCATTCAAAAATAATTAAAGGACAAGTTCAAGATCTTCTGAGCAAATTATTGTTTCTTTCTGGGATAGTTCTTATGCCAGTTTTGCAACAGTCTTCTGGGAATGAGGAAGGAGTCATTAATTGTTCTGATTAGAATGTCAGCATGTTCAGAGAACACCTCGTGTTCATGAGACCTCTTTAAACTTTTCCAGTTTCAGACATTTTTGTTTAATATATGAGGGAATAGTAACATAGTCATGACAGTTTCGGGAATCAATATGAATTCACTCCACACTCTCCTAACAAATTCCAAGGAAGCTTTATAGTCTTCTTTGACCAATTGTTCAACCCTAAAAGGTCAAAGTCCATCACAGTCGGTTTTATATGTCATATGAACTGTGTAGAGTTCATTCCATTGAATAAACTTCCACCAAATAGTTACTTTAGGCGATATATGACAAGGAGCTGTTACCCCTGACCACGTGGTAGTGAGCAGTTAATACAGAAAAGTTTGATATTTGAGTGAAGATTTTATTTTTCATATCACCAAAGAATCAAACGCTGTGTTTTCTCATGGGAAATTGCTTTAAAAACATCTCTGCTATGGAAATGGCTTTGGAATTCACACACCAAAGTTAATACAGAATGTCTTGGACAGAATTAAAGTTATTTTAATATGATAGAGTTATTCTGTGAGAATTCTGAAATATGAAATAGTACTTCTCCCTGCAGTTATATGCTGGATAATAAAAATAAGTGATTTCTAGTTTTTATATCCAAGGCTTTTTTTAAAAAGAAATCTGAAGGTAGCAATTCTATTTTTGAAAATAATAAATTCATCATCAACATTTATTTAAATAAATAAAATTTGATGCCAGAAGTGTTTTGTAAGAGTGAAAAGAAATATATAATCATTGTTCTGCATATCTTGTCTTTAAAAAATACCAAGTGGTGACCTAGTTTCTGACTTAAACAGATATGCATGTTTATGTTATACAATTTGTAAAGTAAAAGCCAAGAAGCAGCAAAAAATACATCATTTAAATCACTAACCAGAGAAAACAACTGTTAACATTGATGCCACACTGGCCACAAATGGCCATCAAAATCACTTTTTGAAACTACCATTATAGTTGAACTTTGAAAACATCGTATGTAATGACTGCAAGATAATCTATTTAGCAATGCTTTGAAATGAATGAAACACAGTATTGGTGGGAATTTCAGTTATTTCAAAATTTTATGCATAAAATTACCAGATTCCTCTTATGCACAATTCATTTTTTGTATAACATCAATTACTTGAAATATAAAAGCTGGAATTAAAATTCCCTGATTTAAAGACGTCCATAAATTTGAAAGTAGGGTGGGGGCACAAAATAGGTGAAAAAGGAAGTAAAAAGTATAAACTACCAGCTATATCAAATAAAGAAGTTATGAGGATATAATGTATACTATAGGAATTATAGTTAAGAATACTGCATTGTACATTTGAAAGTTGCTAAAAGACCTTTAAAGTTTTCATCCCAAGAGAAAAAAAAAATTCTAACTGTATATGGTGATAAATATTCACTGGATTTATTGGGGTGATAATTTTGTAGTATATTTAAATATAGAACATATATTTGAATAAATATAGAACAAATATATTGTTTGTATATCTTGAACTAATGTTTTATATCAGTTACTACTGAAGGGCACTTTTACAACAGAATTGCCTTACGGCTTTTCGCTGTAAAGATGCCGGTGGCAAAAACCACCTGAAACCCCTTCTTGGCTAGTCTTACTCAGGGGTTGTCGCAGGGATTGTCCCCCTATGAAACCAACGTTCTGCCCTACGCAGTTACGGACCTTTGAACTCACACAATTGAGGTGAAAATTACGTGCATTTTGAGGACTATTGGGAAAAGTAATTCTTGAGGCTCCTCGGTGGAGAAGGGGAAGATACAGCGTGGAAACTGTTGCTGTCTAATGGTAGATGGGGAGGCAACCCCTGGACGAAGTCGACACCATAGAAGGAAAGAATCTGGATTTGTATCCTCGGAGCAGACGTCAGGAAGCTTGACCTCTGTAGGGTAAAGGTTGATCAGGTATTTCCACCCTCCCACCGCTGATGATGGACACCTGCGGTGCTGCGCGCATTCCAGAGTGGGCATGCGCAAGTGGGTGCACCTGTGTTGGACACGGGCATAAATGGGCGGCGTCATGAGGACGCCAGGACTGTGAAGCTCAATAGAGAGAACTGCGAGGACCAACAGACAGGACCAGCTGATGAAGGAGCAGCAGCAGCAGCAGCAGCAGCAGAGAGAGAAGAAGCAGCCGAGAGGGTGAGATGCGCTGGAGGATGGGAGGCCTGCCAGCCTCCCGACCCCCCCCACCCCCCCGCACCCCTGCCTGCTATGTACCTGGCCACCTCTTCTAAATAAAGTATGAAAAGCCACCGAGGGCTCCAAGACTCTCCTTCCTTGACCCGTCTGCCCAGAACCATCCCGAAACTTGCTCCAGTGCCACCTCTTCCTGCCGCTACAACCTCACTTTTCAGACACCTCAACCAAAAACTTGGCACATCTCAGTGAGAGGTAAGTTTCTACATGCTATGATATAAATATCCGGATATGTAAATACCCATGGTGTGCATGGAATAATTTTCCCAACCTTTGCCGAATATTGGTTATGATTATAAATGGGCTGATTTCTTAGGAAGTACACTGTGTTGTGTTTTATTGTGAAGCTGAGCATTTTGCTTATGATCATCAGACTCTTGAATTCTTTCGTGGTTTAAGTTCCCTGTGATACATTTCAACCACATGGGTTCCGAGAGATACGTCATTACTCTTTTGTTTGTTTTTATATGACCATTTATTTTGGAATTTTTAGATTTACACAAAAATTGCAAAGATATGGCAGAGAGTTTCTATATACTTTTCACTTTCTTTATAATCAACATTCTACAAAACCATGGTGTTTTTGTCAGAACTGGGAAGAAAACATGGTTACAGTGCTATTCACTAAATTGCAGACTGCTTTTCCGGAGTTTTTCCCTTAATATCCATTTTGTTCCAGGATCCAAAGTCATATTTAGATCATTCTATTGGATGATTTTGCACCATAGATAAATTCTTGCAACCAAATTTCACTTTACTGAGTCAGTCAGGAACATACAAAGTGCTAAGTAACCCTTAACATAATCAAATTTGAGAAAGATCTCTGTACAGTAATACTTCTATTATTTTCTGTGTTTACTGTATATTTTACTCCTCACCAAGTATCCAGAATTATACAGAAAATATTTACTCTGTATTTGGTCAATAAGTAATCTTCAGCTATGTTATGGATACAAGGAATATGTGGTAAGTTCTGAAATCCCCTTAATCTTGGAGGAAGGAGGATTGAACTTCAAGGACGAGATCATTTACCAGCTGTGTCTAATCCTGGGAAAATTATCTGAGGGCTTCTCATTTGTTAGCTGCCACCTTACTTGGCATTCCAAACTTAACATGCCTAACTAGGAACACTTGATTTCTTTTCCCTGTGCTGCAAAATGTTTCTCTCCCAGTAAACAATATCATCTTCTGCCCTACTGGAAACAATTACAAAACAGAGGTGTCATCCCCTCATTCTTCTATTCCTCATCCTACACTTTTGGTCCATCCATAGATCCTCACAGCTGACTTTCCAAGTAATAGCTCAAATGTATATTTCTCTTTGTTTCCACTATTGTAATCTCCACACAGGTGATCATCATCTCTTTGAATTTACTGCTTCAGCTTCCTTAACTGGCCTTTTGGATTCTACTTTTATTCATAGAATCCACTTACCACATTAATTTAGAATAGCATTTTTAATTTGTAAGTCATAATTTTATACTGTTTTTTTCCTGTGTAAAATTTCTAATGACTTTCTTCACTTAAAATGAACTAATTTTCATTTTGCTACCTGCAAATCACTGCAAGATCTGGGTTCTGATTTCCTAAATTGAACTATAGTAATAATAATATTCTGCCATCACTCAGGATGGTCCACCAACACTGATTTTTGCTTTATTTGTCAAACATGCTCTCCTGGCTGCAGTTTTAGGGCCTCATGTCCTTAATGTTTCATAGGTGGGAACATATGTTCCTTAGGATGTTTTATGATGGACTTGTTATTTAAGAGCAATTCAAGTTTAAAAAGTTCCTCCCAATTTAAAATTATAGTAGTTTATATTTGTGTACTTATTTGCTCTTTGTTTTTTCTGCATCTAGAAAGATTTTAGAGGCATGCAAGCTCCATAAGAGTAGAAAATATGACTATCTGTATTTAGGGGCTAGCGCAGTGAGGACTAAATGAAAAGTCAATGTTTATTGACTGAGGAATGAAAGCGCAAATGTCAGTTTACTGACTTGAGAACAATTCTGGTGAAGGTGAAAGGAGAAAAGGAAGACAAAATAGGACTTAAGAAAAGTCCTGACTGTTGGATATTCGTGACATATCTGAAACTGCCTACCTTACCTCATGTTTGATTTATGGGCTTCTGTAGGGTAAATAAAAAGTTATTAGGTTTTTCTGCCCTCCACCATTAGTGTCAATATAGACACCTGTGCTCCTGCACGCGTGCCTGATGAAACAGGATGTGGGCCTGTGCAAGTGGGGACACTTAGGCTGAGGCATGGGGCATATAGGGCAGCATCATGAGACACCACAAAGAGAAGCAGAAGAGAGGTAGCAACGTAAGTAGTAGCATAGACAGAGTAAACGAGAGCAGAGTGAGCAGTAAGCAGTAGGAGCAGCTGCAGCCCAGAAAGTGGAAATTTGCCGGGGGCTAGGAAGCCCCTAGCCCTGCTACGTGCCAGGTACCTGGTTGCCTCTGAAGCAAAAAGATTAATAAAAGCCTGAAAAAGCCACTGAGGGCTCCAGGATTCCTTGACCTGTCTGACCAGATACAGAAAATCTGCCCCGTATCCTTCCTGCCCCTATAGCTTCTCTTTTGCGGAGACACTCCCATTTTCCAAGATTGTATCAGCTGTGGACAAAGAAGCAATTGCTAAACTCCAGAAACCACTCTGTTAATCTGGGTTGGTGAGGTGTGTGTGTATATATAAGGAAAAATTGCATGAGGCTGTGAGTTTTTGGTCAACCCAGGCATCTGGGGTTAAGACTAGTGTTCTAAAAATATAGTTAAGTAATGTGGCACTTATATTAGCATTTATTCTAGTAGCAGTCATAGTGGATGTTGTGTTGACAATACTGGACTGACAAACAGGAGTTGTGGAGCAAGCTGTACAATGCAGGATGCTGCCAAGAGAGCAAGATCCTGGCTTCTTATTGATAGAATAATCATATAGCAGCAATCTTGCAGGGTAGAATAAAGGGAAAGGGTGGGTGAAAACTGAAAAGGTGCTTGTCTAGGGCTGCAGGGAGGGGGTGGTGAGTCTGCTGACCTGTATTGGAAATCATACCCCTCATACCCCAGATCTCCACTCTTGGTTCCAGTCTTATCAGGGCGTTCCCCTAACCAGTTTCTGGGATGCCTAGTTATACATCAGTCAACAGCCCCCGGGTATTCTGGTCATACCTAGTGATCATCTAGCCTTTTTCCCTGGGTGATCAAACTTTCTGCCTTTGACTGATTTGACAGGCACCTTGTAAGGTTGGGCTACATTTTTTTAAGTCCTATAATTATGGGAAGTTCTGGCTTTGTGTTTGAATGCAGAACTGCACTTAACCCAAAAGGGCAGTGGAGCAGGCCATTTAAAGCTAGCAGACCCATAGGTGGAATATATGATTGTAGCGTTTCATCTAAAACATACTTTTGGACTTTATTAATTTCTTTTCTGGATAAGGTTGTGTTCTGTAACTATGTAACACTTTAATATATAAAACTGTATTTAGTTCCTCATTATTTATTCTTCGCAATCTCAAAAGAGGATTTTAATAATGCTTGTTGCCTTGTGGAAACCACACACAAACACGTGTATATTAGGTATGTGAGCATTTATATAAGTTTATTGTTTTAGTAGAAAGTCAGCTTGGATGTTATAGACAGAGTTGAGGGTTGTGTATAATGGTTTCTGAAAGTGTTGTTACAGCAATGTATATCTTTACCATATTTTTATTTCCATGAATCGTGTTAAGTAACTAGTGTTGGAGATTAAGATACTGAGACTTCTATTTCATTAGCTGTTATTGTTATAGGGCAGTGAGAGGAGAACCCCAGAACCTCCAAGCCTGCCCTCTCTGAATGGGTTCTGCCATCCACCGCATTAAGACAAACATATAAAACCTTTAATGGAAAGGAACTTTAATACAATTAGGGTGCAATACAGAAAGGACAAAGAACATAGTTACTAAGTTAAGCATCCAAAGTTACCCATCTCCTTGAGGGTAAAAGTCCAGCCAATTAGGATTGGCCCAAAGCAAGGCCCAAAAGCCTGCCACATGTCTAAACGACCTTTCAGTAGAGACCCATAGAAAAGGGTCAGAAAGAGTCAGACAAATCTGGGAGGAAAAGAGCAAAATCAAAATCAAGATGAAAGCTGCCATNNNTAACCTCCCCACGGGTCTCTCACCCACATCTGTTCCAACCAGTCCAAGACCAAAAAGCAAGCGCAGTTTCTTCACATGTCCCTCTGCTCCACGTGCCTCCCCCAGGTCTCCTTGCTGCTCTCCATCCTGCTTCCTTCTTCTTCCCTCCTCTCTGCAGAATCTTCTTTCCCTCCTCAGCTCCACCCACTTAGGGTGCAACCGGGATAATGGAACTTCCCCCTTTCCTGGGGACAACCCTGTTACATTATGGCATGTGCTAATGCAAGAATAAAGTATTCTCTCTCTGCTTTAATTTTGTATGCATCTTACTATGTGCAGAGAGAACTGAAGAAACACTGCTATAGTCTTGAAATTCCTAGTAAACAGATTAATCAAGACAAAGGACTAATCTAGTATTTCCCAGTCTTGCTCCCTCCCTTCTTGGTCTAACAGATATATAGTGATGTCCCCTGGCTCTCAGGCCCTGTGCAAAGCCTGACAATATTGGGTGAGAATATATAGATGCATTTTCTACCTTCATGTACCTTATGGATAATAGTAGGAAATAGGTATTAATCACAGAGTCATACCCAAATCTGATCATTATAGGAGACATGCTGTGTAGTAATAGCACAAGCTACTGCTTTAATAGTAAAAGGATTTTTGCCTTCTGACAAGCAGGATGAACCAAAGGTGACAATTGGTCTTCCTGCAGAGGTTAACATTTGCTAGAGACTGAAAGTATGAAGGAAAGTTATCAAGTAAATAGGGAACAAAGGGGAGAGGTGGCCCAGTAGACTGTGGTGGGATTATTGGTACTTTGGTGATCCTTGTAGTGCGGTAACATACATTTGAAGAGGTGTGAACCTTTGCTCCTAAAACATTTGCAGTGTTGTATACCAAAGTTACGTCAAAGAAAAAAAGGTGACTAGAAGTGTTGTGGGGAAATCTCTACACAGAAAATATGTGCAGTACTTCTGGGCAGTAATGGAGGCATAGTCTAGACTCTTAAAGTGAGTGAGCCCGATACAGACAGAGGCAAGTAGAGGAGGCTTTCTGTTGGGAAGAACATAGGAGGCTGAACAATGGAGGAGAGACAGTGCAGGATATTGGGGTTGGGGGAAGAGAGGAAGAAATGTGTTTGGATGTAGTTGGGAAATGGTTGACAGTAATGAGACTCTACCTGCTTCAGTTTTGTCTAAGACCAACCTTGCTCTTTTATCCATGGGATTTTCTATTAAAAATTCATAAAACTTCCTCAAACCTATATTCAAACTAATGAGAAAAAAAATTAGACAAACCCAACTGCGTGATATTCTTTAAAATAATTGACAGATACTACCTCACAACTGTAAGGGTCATCAAAACAAGGGAAGTCAGGGACTATCAAAGCCAATAGGAGCCTAAGGAGACATAACCAATAATTGTAATGTGGTATCCTGGAATAGGAAAAAGACATTAGGTAAAAATTAAGGACATATAAACAAAGGATGGGCTTTAGTTATACAGAGAGCATCAGCTCATTAATTGTAACAAATTTATCACATCACAATGTTAAGATGTTAACATTGGGGAAAACTTGATGTGAGATGTATGGAAAATACTATCTTGAATTTTTTCTGTAAATCTAAAACTAAAATAAAAATTTTATTTAAAATATTTTTGTATCTCAGAAAATATATTTTGAGGTTTTCCAAGCAGTCGCAGCCCAAATCCCTAATTTTACATGTTAAGCATTTTTAACAGGCCAGAAAACAATAATTTTATTTATGATTCCACCACTTTTTCTTTTAAATGAATTAATATCTATATCGTATGCATTCTGAGTTTACTGAAGTGAAATGGCTTACTTTAAAACTTGTGTTCTAGTCATATTAAGCCACTTCCAGACTCTCACTGTACTATGCTATCTAACACTTTTATTTTCCTTGGCTCATTCCTCTACTAGAAAAACTTCTATTATTCTGGACTCAATACCTCCTACTCTATCTAGGCTACGTCTGGATGGCTATTTCTTCCAGGAAGTCATTAGTGATTTCCTCAGACTGGGATGGTTTTCCTTTTCCCTCTTTAGCTACTTGTGCTTTATTCTGTTACTACGCATACTGCCTCGAGGCTAGTGATGTGCTTTTAAGCTCCTTAATGGCACCAACCCATGTCTTATCTTTTTATTCCTAATGTCAGTCACAAAGTCCTCCTCACCTACTACAATAAGCTACTCTACTTTTGTGAATAATAGCCAAATACATGTTATTAATTTGATTCAAAAGTGCTATAGAAATGTATAGGAATGACTTCTGAAAGTTTAATCTCTTGTTTACCAAGAGATGGTACAGTAAGATTTGGTTACAGAAAAATAGAAGGCTTAGCGAAGCTATCAGATGTGTCAGTTGTTATCCTGGAGTTGGTATCACAATAGATTTTAGTCTTCAGAGAGAAATAAATAGAAGTAAGTAAGAATCTACACCTCCTTTTCCCTTTCCCAGATGAATGTTGAGATAAGAGTATTTAATGAAGAATGTACTGAGAACTTTAATATTTTAAACTTATTTTTTCTAAGGGGTCCACCCTTGAGAAATAAATTACCACTCTATTTAATGATGTGACTAACTGAATCAGAGGAGGCAGAGGTACCTACCACATTATAAAACATTGGGGATGTCAGGATGTTTCCATCAATTTTATTTTTCTTCCTACCCGCATATTACCTGAATGGAATGAATCAGATTGATGTACTGGTAGGCTGGAAATGGATTGTGGTTGGATATCATGAGTAGCAAATGGGTTGTTTTAAAAAAAGAAATGGAGTATCTCAGAGAGGAGCTTAGAAGGAGTTACTTTGTGAAGTGTACACACACACACACACACACACAACACCCTACACCCCTGAGGTGGAAACAGGGTTTAACTGTTAGGGTTTTCCCCTTGTATTCAAAAAAGTATATTTATTTCACAGATTTATTTACTCTGGAGTTCACAGAAATACAGGGTGCTCTGCGTAGGAGTGGCAGAATGTGAGCTATCAAGTAGCAGTGCCTCATGGTTCGAGCTGTTGTGAGAGAACAATATGTAGCAGGAAGGGAAGTTTGCTGTATATGCCCAAGGAAAATGTGAATCAACAGGTGGAAAAAGATTTTTGAATTAAACCAGCAACAAATCCTTAAAAGTCCAAGTTGGCATAAATCAACTTTATTATTTACAACTTTAATCATAAGAAGAAAAAAATTAAAGTTATGGTGAGCATTCCTCACATTTTTGGGTAGTTTACATTTCTTTTGACTTCCTGAAGGATTCTTATACTAGCTTCTGTATTACCCAGTTTGCATACCAATTTATTACCTACATCTTAGAATACTAAATTGTCTAAATTGGCCTGTAAACAAGTTGAGACTTTACCTAATGGATTTACATTCTAAGAAAAGGAACAACAATGATGAAATAAAGCAGTCTTTCAATGTTGACCATTATAGATGAAAAGCTACATCTTATGGGCAAAAGGTTTGTTCAATATTCTACTTCTAATTGTCATCACTCAGAGATAGATCCTGGCAACTGAGGGTCAAGGAACAAGAAGGAACAGGAAAACCCATGTTTGGGTTTCTAGTGCAGGCAGTCTTCCAGATAGAATTTTCCCAGATCTTCTTTAAACTTTTTTTTTTTTTTTAATGTATACAAGATCAGGAGTACAGGCCATATTGCAGGAGGTGAGAGGATTCACCAGAGACAGAGTGGGGAGCAGAACAGGCAGATCAACTGAAATACACTGCTGAAGGGAGCAACGGGCAAGGCAGGAGAGGTCCGCCAGGCCATGTGGGTCCCCTCCCTGGCCAGGGATCGAACACACTTTGCTGCACTGCGGCTGCCTTACAGCACGGCGCTCCTGGCCAGGGATCGAACACACAGCCTCACAGCACGGCGCTCAACCCGCTGCGCCACCAGGGAGGCCCCCAGATCTTCTTAATATTAGCCTATAGCTTCTCTTAGAAACGGCTTCACCCATTAAATCCCAAAGTAATTCCACTCATTTTATCCTTCTGTTCTTCAGGGAGAAGTCTTGAAAACTAGCCAACATAACTATCTCTTCTTCCCAAACTTTAACCCTCATTGAAGACCATTGAGGTCATTGAAGACAGCTTGAAGATTAGATTTAGACTGTGCTTGTAAGGATGTAATGCATAGGACTTTTTTTGATCCATTTGCTAATCAAGAGCTATTTGTACTTATTGAAATTTCTTGGTTTCTACTCTCCTGATTCTGCTCCTGCTTATCCAATCACTTCTCAATCACCTTCACTCTTAAAATACTCTTTCCAAGGTACAAACTTTGGCTTGTTCTCTATGCCTTTCCTGGATGATCTCTTTTGCTTGTACTGTCAACTCTACACAAATGCCCCCAAGCACATGATCTAGTGTAAACTTTTGTCCTGTTATCTCCACTAGATTTTCTCCTGCTTCTCAGATATTAGCATATGAGTATTATAAGGATCATCAAGATTTGTTTCTCATGAATTTATCAGTATTATACCATATTCTAATTCCTCTTCTTGAATTCATAATTTTATTTGATAATACTATTATTTAGCCAGCCTCCCAAGTGTAAAAGGTAGGTGCAGCGCACTCATTCTCTTACCCTTCTATATCCAGTCTGTCTATTAAATTGAGTAGTTCTACTTTCTATATTTTTCCCTCTGTATTTAAAAATTTGTAGTTAATACATATTATCATTTAAAATTAGTTAATCTAGAAATAAGAATAATAAAGAAATAAAATTCTCCTGCAGTCTGCACAATGAAACTGCCCACTTTCCAAAGAAAGTTTAATAGTTAAATTTTGGGTCTAGGAGTATTTGCATCCTCCGCATGATCTGCTCTGGATCAGAAGAGTTCAAAGAAGTAAACCACACAAGCCCAAAACATGAACTCTAATGAATTTTGTGTCTGAGATATCCAGAGCATGATGCAGAAGTGTGAACTATTGGCTTCGTGTGACCGAGTATTACTGGCCTTGGGAGGGAGGAGAGACGCCTTAAGCTGATGGAAGTGGGTGCTGCCAGAGGAAGGCAAGACATAGCTGTCTAAAGTACATGACCCAGGGCAGGAGTTCTGCTTAGTAAGGGCTGTACTAATTCCTATGGTAGCACTAATGATAGATTCCATTTGAGTTAATTCAGGAATTGAATAGGGCTGAGACTATAGGTCATTTGATTTTTACTTCATCAAATCATGATATTCTGGGGGCCTCCCTGGTGGTGCAGCGGGTTGAGTGCCACACTGTGAAGCATCTGCGTCACAGTAGCATGACAGTTTGATCACCGGCCAGGGAGGGGACCCACATGGCGCGGCAGACCTCTCCTGCCTCACCCGCTGCTCCCCTTAGTAGTGTATTTCAGTTGATCAGCCTGTTCTGCTCCCCACTCTGTCTCTGGTGAATCCTCGCACCTGTCATGACTCTGGAATGTACCCCAGCTATGATATACATAAAATAAATAAAATCTTTTAAAAAGATAATGATGTTCTGAAAAATAATTGCTGTACTGGACGTAGTTGCTGTCTTCAGAGAATTTCTCATCACATAAGGCATTTTCTAGTTTCTGTCAGTCTTTGGCAGTATGCCTATACATGCAACAGCTGACATCAATATGAATAATTAAGTGGTGTCTATTTTTCTGTAAATATTCTAAGTAAATGTCACGTTACATATATTAGAATTTTAGTTTTTTAAAATTTTCCATTTTAAAAGGACAGGTCTAGAAAAAGAAGAAATGCATCGTCACAAGCAAGCAGGATTTATATGATTTATAATCATTTTAGAGTTTAAAGTAAATCTATATTTTATTGTTATTGTTATGCGAATTTGGAGCTTCAGGTTAAGTGAAATTGGACTTTATTTTTAAAAGCACAGAATTCTGTTCTTTGGAAAGCACTGCCCTCTAGTGGGTAAAACTTAGTTTTTTGTTTTTTGTTTTTTTTTTCATTTTACTCTAAGGTTCCCTAGAGAAAAAAGTTCCCTGATGAGATGGACTAGATGAGATTTTGACATTCTGAATTTTCTCATTTATATTTATTTTTCCATTTATTACATTTTTTGCAACACATCTCATTGTTATTAAATTACATTAAAATCATACAAAATAAGTACCACTTGTAGGATTTTTAACAATATTCTGAGAGTCCCAGAACTGCTTACAGTGAGATTTGGGGAGAAAATTCTGAGTAAAAGATTTAAAAATTTATTAGAAAAGTAGAAATGAAAGAATGGTCCAGAAACTGGAGTGCCACAACTAAAAATGGGGAACCTTTAATTAAAGTGTGAATACAGAAAACGATTACAAAACAGAATGTATTATAAGGTACAATACCTTTGTAAAGGTGGTCCTATCATGCGAATACAAAGATAAATGACATAGAACCAAAATATATGCAGAGTTATAAAAATTTTGTTGGTATTATAAATTCAGCATTTCATGCTACAGATCCATATACAAATGATATTAGAATAACTGACTCACTGGAAAAACAAATTCAAATTTACAATGTACAACTTAGATTAAAACACTTGATGCGCTGATAGTTAAAATAGAAGTAGAATGAGTTCGCATAATTACATGATCTTGGGTTGTTAATTGCCTTTGGTGTGACATGAAAGTCAAAAATTAAAAGGAAAATTTTCTTGTTTTTTTTTTCCAAAAATTAGTAGACGGCATTAAACATATAGAAAAATTGCAACATATGGTGGAAAAAATATAAACTATGTGATAAAAGGAATCTGTTCATTTAATGTTGGAGAAGGAAATAACCTAATTCATGAAGAAATATTGAAAGCAAATGAGCAGACAATGCTCTATTTTGTATCAAAGAAGTATAAATGAAAATAGCAATAAAAGATTGTCACATATTAAATTGGCCCAGAAGAGGAATTGACAAAATACTGGATTAATGGGAATCTGGTTTTATAATGAATGAAATATAAACTTTTTGGAGGGCAGTAATTATGTATTGCAATGTCAAATGTGATTGACACATTAAACATAGCAATACCAGGGGCCTCCCTGGTGTGGCACTGTGAGCCTTCTGCAGCCACGCAGGGTGAGTTCAATCCCCTACGAGGGAGGAGACCCACTTGGTGTAGCAGACCTCTCCGGCCTTGCCAACTGCTCCCCTCAGAAGTGCATTTCAGTCAGTCTGCCTGTTCTGAACTTTGTCTCTGGTGAATCCTCTCATTCCCGGCACCTCTGCCTGTACCCCAGTTCTTGTATGCATTAAAAAAAAGTTAAAAAAAAACCCCATAGCAATACCATTACAGGAAATTTCTAAGAAGACAGTCACAAAAATAGCTAAAGTGATACTTTTAGAGTATAAGACTAGTCAAGTTGGGTGTTTTATATTCTTTTAAAATTTATTAATCTGAAATACCTTTATTTCGGCTATTTTTTATTGAGCATGAACTGTTTATCAAGCATTGTGATAAATGTTGGGGATACACTGAACAAGACAGGCACAGCTCCTGACTTTGTAGAGTTTTCTTTATTACTTAAAAATTAGAATAGAACAATGCAATTGTTTAAGGGTGCTTTTGGTTAATGATGGCTTTACATTGTTTGTAGAGTAGAATCACTATGAAACTTTAAATGCAAGTAACGTTTTGACAAACAACTTTCGTAGACTCTTTGCTATAATGCTGCACACACATGCCTATTTCTCCCCTGAGTCATGAGCTCTTTTAAGTCATTCACCTTTATTAGTTTTACCCAGAACTCCCATCTAGGAATTGCTTAGTAGATATGTGCTTTGAGGGTAAGAGAAAAACTGGAAAACATTTTGATTGATTTAGGAATAAATGAATTGTAATTCCTATTGAAGATTTTAGTTCCATTCTGTTTTTTCTGCATAGAACTGGTTGACAGTTTCACAGTTTGACCTCTGATTTTAACCTTTCATTCATAGTTAACTGCCCCTACATTAGTGCAATGAGAAGAACTTTAAAACTCTTTTTACAAATTGAGGTGTAATTAATAATCTTTCCTAGTTAGAGGCCCACCATCAATGCACATCCTTTGGAATATGATATAATTTATCCATGGGAGAAAATGGGTTTCTGGTTAGCAATTCCATACCAGAAATTATATAGATGGTGTGTGTGTGTGTGTGTGTGTGTGTATAAGCTTGAATAAATTTCATTTGGAGAAATACTTGCTGAGTTGATAGCACTCCTCAATCTGTGTTTCTGTATTCTAAACATGTACTTCCTCTTCCGAGACCTAGTGAAACATAGTTCCCCAGGAATCAATAAGCAAAAATGTCAGAAATCTTTTGCATCTATGATTGGTTGCTTGAATTACAGGAAGTCCTCTATAGTTGCTCTCTATTCTTTCTGGTTAAATTGTCTTAGGAAGAAAGATGCCTTCCCCAGGGCTTCTGCTAATAGATGCACTTAGCTGCAAGTAATTTAACCATTACAGGTGGAGTCGCTGCTTTATTGGAGAGGAACTCTTTCAACCCTGTTTAAAGAACCATTATTAGAACATGGTCTTGATGTTCATACTTAATCTACTTTTTATTTTGATTATGGAAAAATTTGTACACTTTTAAGGAACAATTTTGTAATATTTCCTAATAAAACTTTAGTTAATATACATAATGATGACTCAGTTCTGCTTTTAGAATTCTGACATACACAAATAGGGGCCTGTCTAAGCAGTTAGAGGTATGATCATTAATTTTTATTCAGCCTTTTTGAGATAAAAAACAAAAAAGGATCAATCAATGTAAAGGCCAAGTAATAAGTGAATAAACAATTATATCTTATTACATCATAATATGGAATACTATGCATTCTTAAAATGGGAATAAAAAAGGTATATGTGAAATTACTTGAAAAACTACCCATATTGGTAATTGAAATATACGTAAAAATATTAACAATATGGGTCCTCCCTGGTGGGCTAGGGGTTAAGTCTCAGCACTACCACTGAAATAGCCCACTGTGATGGCATGAATTCGGTTCCAGCCAGGGAGCTAACCCACGTAGCACAGCAGACCTCTCCTATCTTGCCCTCTGTTCCCCTCAGCAGTGTATTTCAGTAGATCTGCCTGTTCTGCTCTCTATTCTCTCTCTGGTGAATCCTCTCACTCCTTCCCTGTACCTCTATCCCATACCCTAATTCTTCTATGCAAAAATAATTAAAATCTTAAAAAAATTTAAGAACAATACTCACTGAAAAATTACTAGGCCTGATAAATCAGCAAGATTGTAGGATACAAGATCAATATACAAAAATTAATTGCATTTATACATACTATTAATGAATAACTTCAAAGTAAATCAAGAAACAATTTTATTATAGTAGCATCAAAGTGAGTATAAAAACTTGGCAATAAAAGCACAAAAGAAAGTTCAAGACTTGTATAATAAAAGTCACAACATATATTGAATAAAGCTAAAGATCTAAATACATGATAAAGAATCCATTGTTCATATATGTTACGATAACAATATTTTTTAAACTTATTCACAGATTTAATAAAATCTCAGTTGGCTCTTTAAAGCTGATTTTCATTGGTTTACAATACTATCTAAACATCACTTCTCAATAAATATATATTCTATACCTATCACACTAACCATCAACAGTCAATATCATCAAAATGAGTCACTTCACCTGTTCCTCCCACTCTCTTTCATTTCCTCTTTGACACCATTTTGGTGTCAGAGTCTAAGATTTCTTTTTGTTGTTTTGTTAGTTCATGTGTTTTGTTTTTCCACATATGAATAAAATCATGAAGTATCTCTCACTTATCATCACCTCAAGTTCCATGCATATTGTTGCAAAAGGCAAGATCTTTTTTAGTAAGTATTCCATTGTGTATTTATACCACACCTTCTTTATCCAGTTATCTGTAGATGAACCTTTAGGTTGTTTCATGTCTTGACTATTAAGAATAGTGCTGCACTGAACATGGGTTGCTTATGTCTTTCCAAATTAGTGTTTTCATATTCACTGCACAAATACATAGAAGTAGATTTAATGAATCATATGGTAATTTTATTTTTAACTTTTAGAGGACAGTCCATACTGCTTTCCATAAGGACTTTGCCAATTTACATTTCTACCAATAGTGTGCAAGGGTTTCCTTTTCTCCAGGTCCTGTCCAACACATGTTTTCTTCTTGTCTTTTATATAATAGCCATTGTTAAGGTGTGAGTTGATACCTCATTGTGGTTTTAATTTGCCTTTCTCTAGTAATGGGTGTTGAGCATTTTTTCATGTGTCTGCTGCTGCCACCTGTATGTCTTTGAAACATTGTCAATTCAGAGTCTTTGCCCATTTTTAATTGGGTTGTTTATTGTTGTTGTATTATTTATTTTTTTAAGATTGATTTATTTATGCATACAAGAACTGGGGTACAGGCCAGAAGTGTGAGGGATGAGAGGATTGACCAGGGACAGATTGGGGAACAGAACAGTCAGATTGACTGAAATACACTGCTGAGGGGAGCAGCAGAGGACACAGGAGACATCTGTTGTGCCATGTGGGCCCCTTCCCTGGCCGGAGATCAAATTTGTGCTGCAGTGGCTGTAGCTGCTTCATAGTGTGGTGCTTAACCTCTTGCACCACCAGGGAGGCCCTATTTGTTTATTTTAAATATTAATCACTTATTACTTTTATGATACCATTCAGTAGGATGTCTTTTCCTTTTGATGAGTTTCTTTCACAAAACCTTTTTATCTTGATGTACACCTTTATCTTCAGGTTACACAATTGCATTTGATGGTCTGATCTGACCCCCTCTAGATTTTTAGCCAAAATGGAGAAGAATGTGAACGTCTTACTGCCAGGGTCCTTAGCTCACATATTCATGGGAGCTCTTTATCATTTGGGAGTTAAAATTATTTGCATAGATGTTTGAGTTCCTTATCTAGTCTACAAGGACTTAACTTTAAGGGACTCTGTTTTCTCTTGTGTCTATCAGAGTTCAGTCTAGTTCCTTAACTTTAGGGACTCTGTTTTTTCTTGTGTCTATCAGAGTTCAGTCTAGTTCCTTATGGGATAGATGGTCACCAACCCAGAAATCCAAATTACTGAAACATTACTCCTCAATGACAAACTTTGACTTAGAAAATATTTCTCTGAATCCCTGGAAAATATTTATCAGAATCTAAATCTACCATATCACTTCCTTTATGCACTCCATTGCAATTGTTCTTCCGGATCCATAAAAGTGTCTGGGAAATTTGCCAGAATGTATTACTTTAAAATGTAAAGTTTCTCCAAAAAGCTTCTGTACAACGAGAGAAACCATAACTAAAATGAAAAGACACACTACTAAATGGGGGAATATATTTGCACACCATACATCTGACAAAGAACTGATATCAAATTTATAAAAGAACTCATAAATCTCTGCAAAATCAAATAAATCAAAATATGGGCAAAAGTATTAAAAAGATACTTCTCTAAGGAAGACATTCAAATGGCCAGCAGGTACATGAAAAAATGTCCACAGTTACTTATTATTAGAGAAATGCAAGTCAAGACCATAATGAAATACCATATCACACCTGTGAGAATGGCCCATAATAAAAAAACCAGAAACAATGAGTGCTGGCGAGGATGTAGAGATAAGACAACCCTTTTACACTGCTGGTGGGAAAGCAGACTGGTCCAGTCCTCATGGAAGCAGTATGGAGGTGTTTCAAAAGACTAAAAATGGATCTGCCATTTGACCCAGTAATTCCATTCCTAGGAATCTACCAAAAAAATTAAAACACTAATTTGAAAGGAAACTTGCACCCATGTTTATTGCAGCACTGTTTACTATAGCTAAATTATGGTAACAATCAAAGTGCCCCAGGACAAATGAGTGTATCAAGAAGAATTGGTATATATACACAATGGAATATCATTCAGATATCAAAAAAGATAAACACTATTATGGCAACATGGATGGATACATGAAGGGATAATACTTAGTGAAATAAGTCAGAAGGAGAAAGATAAATACTTAATGGTGTAAGTAATATGTGACATAAAAAGTAACTAAACTAATAGTCAGATAAAGACAAACTCAAAAACTAACAGGACTGCAGCACAAAGCAGGGGAGGGGTGAGAAGAAAGAATAAAGGGAGCCTCCCTGGTGGTGCAAGGGGTTAAGTCCCAGAACTATCAAGCTATCACCAACCACTGCAGCATGAGTTCAATCCCCAGCCAGGAAGCTAACCCACATGGCACAGCAGACCTCCTGAATGGCCCTCTGCTCCCCTCAGCAGTGTATTTAAATATGTCTGCCTGTTTTCCCTACACTGTCTCTAGTGAATCTTCTCACCCCACCCACCCACAGGTCTTGTATGCATAAATAAAATAAATCTTTTTTAAAAAAAAAGAACAAAGGAAGGAAGGAAGCACAGTGTTTGATGGTCATGGAATATGGGTTAGTGAGTGCACTATGGTGGTAATATGTGATGGGGATATCCCAGTATTGCCTCAATTAAAAATTAATTAAAAATAATTCAATGACCAAAAAAAAAATAAAGTTTCAGCACGTAGAAATTATTTTCTCTTAAATGTTTTCCTAGTAGTTTGAATTTTCTACCACTGGATAGTACTAACAAATATTGTACCTAATGGGGAGGCGGGAGATATTTTTGCAATCCAGACTAGGTTCCAGAATAACTAAAAATAATTAACTAAAGCTAAACATATATGTAATTAAAAATACTCGAAGAGACATTTTTCATGAAAAACTCAGTGAATTTCATCAATTCTAAAATGCCTTTGATTTTAGCTGGTACATTCTTTTATGCACCACTAAGAAGGAAAAATACTGCCAATGAAATATAATGCAATGGTTTCATGTAATTTAGCATTTTAAATATAATTATTGGAAAAGTTATTTTGTAATTATTAGATACAGTTGTTCCTATTACAGTGTTCTGTTTCTAAGACTTTCTGGATATATTGTTATTTAATGCTGAATTGAATCATAACACAGTCTTTTTGAAAGCATTTGGTGTCAAACTCAGTATGAGTATTCAAAATGCTCAAAATTATCAAAATTATGAAAAATATGTAACTACTACCAATTTTGTACATGCTTAGGCATAGCGATTATATTAAAGATGTCACCAGAACAACTTTGACTTTTAAATGATTAAGATGCTAATTTCAGATATAATTTATCTTTTTATTATGAAAGAATTTGAAGTTAGGATCAATACATATAATATCTTTAATTTTTCCTGTGTTAATTTGACTTGTGTTTTCAATGATAATCAGAAACCTTTCTTTGAGGTTTGAACTCCTTTTCCTCAGCAATGCCTATTTTTTTCTGTCTTTTTTAGAGTCCTTATTTCTAATCTAATCAAAAAAGCTGTTTAACTTGCTCTCCCTTTATTGCTGAGCAGCTACAAAATTCTACATTGTAGACTTTGACGGAACACTGAGCTTAAGAGCTCTATGATCATATTATTTTGAATCACTGAAAGTAATTTTCAACTTTGTTCTCTGAAAGAGTAAGACATAAATCCCAAGTCATCTTTTCTAGTTATAATCACATTTTACCTTCCATATAATAGCAGCAATCTAAAAAGAACTTGACCTCTACAATCTGACATTCCTTGACCAATGGTAGAATGTGGTCACCATTTTCCTCAAAAGGTTGAAGGTTTATTGGAATCTCAAAATAATGCTCATAGGAAATTTCAATTTTCTTTATCATAGGTTTCCAGTTTAGCAGCAATATTAGGATTAGAGAAAGGTTATGTACTTTTGAGAACATTTAAAACTTAATCAAATATCGTAAGTTGAATATCCTAAACTATTTTTATTCCACTTCCTTTAGAGTACCATGTCCTTTTGCTTAGAGGTGGAAAGTAATTACCATTAACTAAGTTGTCCTGGTCAGACACTGGAAACGTTCAAACTTGCTGCATTAAAAACTTTATTCCATCTGTAATTATTTATCTCACTGTTAAGGACAAAATGTTTTGTTCCTGCCACCCCCAAATTCATAATTGAAACTCTAATCCCAAGTGATGTGATAGAATTTGGAGATAGAGCTTTTGGGGAGAAATTAGGTCATGAGAGTAGAGTCTTAATGAATGTATTTGTGTTCTTATAAAAAGAGTTCACCATGTCTGGAGTCAATGAAAATAATTGCCAACTCTATGATGATTAAAATAATAATATTGAAAATTATTCTTACCCTTTGTTCTAGAACTGCAAAACTAATACACAAAATTTAGAAGCAGTAGAGTAAAACCAATAGTATATTGGTTTTCAAATTTTTTTTTAAAGTTTAATCCAGAGAAATCTAAGAGTTAAGTGCTGCTAGCAAAACATCTTTTTAAACTTATAATTATTGGCAGAACTTTCCTCTTATAGTAAGCTAATAAAATGTTAATATTTGGTTCAAACTTTGGCAAAGCTAACATGTAATGGACATTTCAACATTGAAATTTGAAGAATACCTAAGTCTAGATTTCTTTGGAGTATAGAAAGCACTTTTGAGATTATTGAAAGATATTGTGGATGAAGTGAGAAGGACAAGTTATGGAAAAGTTAAGTCTTTCATTTGTTACTTTCGACAAGCTAAACCCAAGTAATAAGAGGCAAGGTAGCATTCTAATAAAGCATGCCTCACTTGTTGCAATTGTGTTAATCTGTTCTCATCTCTAGCACATCAAGTTGCCAAGAATTTTAATAATCACAGTGCACAGGAGGAATAGGGAAGGTATATACTGTTAAGTTACTTAATTAAGTAAAGTGTTAGGAGACATGTTTTCTCAGATGGGAAAGAAAACTCAACAAAAACTGACTCTGGTTTGAATATGACCTCCATTTGCTTCATGTTTTAAAATAAATCATCTAGGAAGAATTCTGGCAATCTTACATACATTCTGTTTTTTGTCTTTGCTTGCATCAATTGTTCACTGAAAATGTCCTTGTTATTAAAAAGAATTTTGGAGGGAAAGAGTGATTAGGAATATTTTCATACTTATGGAAATCTTCGTAAGTGGTCAGATAAGTTATGTGCTTAGAATTTACAACAACCCTTTTGGAAAGGTATTATTATTTCTGTTTTAGAAATGAGGACTGTGAGGCTCAGGGATGACAAATATCTTGCCTCATATCAACTAGAAACAACAGGATAACAGGTTGAAGAGTCTGAATTTGATCCCAGGTCTGTTTTAATTTCAAGTTGATTTTCTTTATTCCATTTTTCGCGCTTCTTACTCTACCTCTGCACTATTAAAAAAATCTGTGTCCTAACTCGTATTTTGACTTGGTGCATGGAACATTGTAGCTACAGGACATAAAGTGAATGATTTTTATTGTTACAGTTTTCACTATGATAGTAAATTAGGAAAAAAATCATCTGTCACAGAAAATTATTATTTGCCCAGAACTGCAATTAAGCTTTACTATACATAAAAATAAGACAAAATTGAATAGTACTTATTAGCATATTATTAATAAAGTACTTTTTGAAGGTTAAATTCAGAGAAACATAATAATCTGGTATAAATGGACAACTGGGATTTAATTTGAAGACATACCACTTAGATTTTAACATACCTTCTCACGTGTTTGTCTTTTATCGTTACTGTATTTTACAAGAAAAGTGAAGCATAAAGGTAGTCCACTTCTTACCCCTAATTCTTTTATTTTTCCAAAATGTTTATTTGAGATAATACTGGGATATGCCCACAGTATTACACCCACCACCAAGTCACCCATAATCCATCACCATAGACCATTGATCTATGACAATTGATCGTGATCCTTCCTTTGTGTTCTCACCTCAACATCACTTCCTCCCTGCTCTGAATGTTTCCATTCTATAGTCAATCTTCAAGGATTAGTATTTAAGCTTGCATGTATCTGACCCTTTGGTTTCTCCACATTCCACGTATTAGTGATACCATCCAGTAATTGTCTTTCTCCTTTTGACTTATTTCATTAGTGTTATCCCTTCCAGCTCCATTTATGTTGCCACAAATGATATGAGTTTATCTTTTTGGATATGTGAATAGTATTCCATTGTATGTACGCACCACATCTTCTTGATCTGTTCTTCTTGTTTTGGGGCCTGTGGGTTGTTTCAATCATTTGGCTACTGTAAACATGCTGCAATAAAGATGGGGTGCAAGTTTCCTTTCAAATTAGTGTTTGAAAAAGAATTTTTTTGGTAGATACCTACAAGTAGAATTACTGGGTCTAATGGCAAATCCATTTTTAGCCTTTTGGGACAGGTCCAAAGGGTTTTCCATAAAGTCTGGAATAGTCTGCATTTCCACCAGTAGTGTGGGAGGGGTCTCTTTTTTCCACATTCTTATCAGCACTCATTGTTTCTGGTCTTTTTGAGATGAGTTATTTTTACAAGTGTGAAATGGTATCTTATTGTTATTTTGATTTACATTTGCCTGGTGATAACCTTTATTCATATGCCTGTTAGCAGTCTGTATGTCTTCTTTGGAGAAGTATATGTTTCTAATTCTCTCCTACCTCCATTGGAGTAGTCAATCTGGCTGCCATCAAAGCTTTCTCTGGACATTTGAGCACATCAATGAGTTTCATGGGTAAAAGCTAACTGATGTGGTTTACTTCATTATTAAAGAGCTAACTATTACTTGATCAGAATTATTTCTCTTTTAGGGCAACAAAAGGTTATCATACCATATTATTTAAATCAGGAGATAGCTAATCAATAAAAATATCAACTGAAGTTAAAGGCCAATATACTTAATGAAAAACTATTTTTCTAAAACTGAGAAATTATTCATAGTATATACTTAGCCGAAATTGCATATTATTAAAAATAACTGATTAAGCACTTATGCAGATTATCCATTGTAATTAATTTTTATTTCTAATGTTTAACAACCTCATGTCCAATATAGTAAATATTTCAGCAATATATAAAACTTGGATATAACTTTAATTTTCAGAAAACCCTATAAATAAAAATGACATATTTTAAGCCTGGTGCTCTTTGAAAGTCAATACTCTTTTGTGGATAACAGGGAAACCAATCTTAAGACTTATTTCAAAAGGAAATCAGGGATGCTAATAATTTAATGCTTAAATAATGAGCTTATGACTTCACATAAATGTAAAATAAATATCCATTTGCTCAAGATAACTTTTTGCATATGTTCACCTAAATTTTGTTTAGCAAAAAGAGCTAGAAAATACCATTGCTCAAAACCACCAAAACTTTAGCAGTTTTTCAGAACTTAGTTAGATAATTCTTTAGCTTCTATTCATTCACACAATAAAAATTTACATACACTCTTCAACAACATAATCAATTTTAGAAAACAATAAAAATTTTAGTATTCCAAAAATGTAAGATTCATACTGGAAAGTTATTATTTTCTAGACTCCATATGAAAATTATTCTTTTGTTTGTATGGTTTATTAAACACTGCTACCATGAAAGGGGTTATATATGATATAAAAATAATAACAAACTTAAAAAAAGTTAAAACTTTTAAAAACTAACTTGTGGTTCAAATGTGGATACTACATCATATCTTTAAAGGTTTGAGAACTGGAATTTCTGAAAAAACAAGTTTATGGTACTTGCTCCCAATAGAATGGGCTTAAATTTTATTTTTTTAAACACATTTACTTTTTCTTTTTTAAAAAAATTATTTATGCATGTAAGAGCTAGGGTACAGGCCAGAGGCAAGGGAGGTGAGAGGATTCACCAGAAGCAGAGCAGGGAGCAGAACAGACTGATCAACTGAAATACATTTCTGAGGGGAACAGCGGTTGAGACAGGAGCCGTCTGCTGCACCATGTGGGTCCCCTCCCTGGCCAGGCATCGAACTCATGCTGCTGTTCAGTGGCTGCTTCACAGTGCGGTGCTCAACACACTGTGCCACCAGGGAGGCCCATAGAACAGGCTCAAATTTTATATTATAGAATTCTCTTATGATATTTGTTCCTAATTCCCTAATTTATATGGCATATCTTTATCCAAGAGTAGAAACAATTTGGGAAAATTTCTAGATCACTAACTATAAGGGAAAAAAAAAAATCACTGCTTTGGGAATAATCATGTCCTTTTAATCAGTAATGTGGAGTTTCCAAAGGGGGTAACCAGGACCATAGGCTCAACCTCAAATCTGGGACCAACTGAGAGGTGGGCACAAGAGTCAGACAGGAATCCAAAGTATAAGCTTTAGTTGAGATTAAAGCTGGATGGGAAGACATGATGCAGGTGTATGGCCTCTTTGGCCTATCTAACCTTGACTTCTGACCTCAACAGACTTACCCACTCAATCGCTGGCACTGCTGGGCCACCACAGGCTCCTTTGACAGGGACAGTGCTTTCCTTTGGTAGTGGGGAGGGTTGCTATAACTGGAAGACATGATGATAGAGAACAAAAATCTGAGCAAAGCATAATAAACTCCTTTCCCCACATTTCCAGTACCAAATCTAAGACATATAAATGTTATGTGTTGCTAAGTATAGAAATCATTAAAGACAGACAAAAACAGAAAAAAATGTTGAAATAATTAATGGGACACAGAATGAATATTGATTTTCATCTTGCTGATGCTTGGTTGCAACAAACTAACACAATAAAAACATAAATGGGAGTATGCCATTTTCTGGAAATATCAATGGCTAATAGAATTTGCTTCATGAAGGTCTGTTCATATAAAGATTCCTAACCATTATTAAAAAGTCACATTTTTATTCAGAATAACATTTATGCACAACATAAAAAATGATTGACTAGAGTCTGCTGGTGTAAAACACTGTTTCTTAATCAAAAGTTTTCTTAATTGGGCAACTCTCTTCTTGTCCCCCTCCTCTTTTAAGATACAATTAAACATGCATTTCTAGCTTCCAAATAAATAAATGGTACCATCCCCATGAAAAGAAAGATAAATTTAATGCAAATACCTATGGTGGTATTTTATAAATTGTACTTTCCTGATGAACTCAGATATTTTAATCTGAAATTTTGCCTTTAATGGATCAGTTACATTTTATATAAATATTTCTTCTCCCCATAGAATATATCTTTATTCATTTTTTCTTTTTCTCTCAGCATGTCTATTCACTTATGTAATTTTTTCTTTATTTTCAACTTTTCCTGTCCACTCTCTCTCTCTTAAGAAAAAGAATTATTCATGTGGGACAACAAAGAAAACCCAGGCAGGAAAGAAAAATTCCATGGAGATTAACCAAACATAGAAATTAGAAACCAGAGTGACTCTATTCAGTAAAAGATAGAACACCCTTTCCTGGTGAGGGTTTTAGGACAGAAGTGGCTTTGTGAAGGATTTGGAATAGATGACAATTTATACTGTGTAGCCAACCAGGCAATAGTAGCCATCTTCTTTCCCAGAGCAAGGTTTTATTCTGATGGACTCCAGAGAAAGTAGAACTGTAGTAAGAATGTCTCGATGAGTCCCTCTACCCTCACACCACAGCAAGACCAGTATGGATCACATTCAGATCCTTTAAGTATGACTTTCTAAATACTATATGAAATGTGTTGCAAAAACACTGAATTGAAACAAAATACAATAACAGATTGTGATTTTCAGTATTTTGAAAATTTAAAAAATAGCATTCATTGTTTTAAAAACCAGAAAAAAGAGGAGTTATTAAAAATTAAATACATCTACACATACCTCTGTTATCTTCCCTTTGAGCTAGGGGAGGCTCATGCTATAATGCTACTTTCTGAACCCTGTCTTGCCACTGTTATGATATAAATAAGGGCCCATCAGCTTTCCATTCTCGGTCACTTGCAGAGAACTTTCCAAAAGTATCCAAATCAGGACTTTTTATTGGAAAACATTTTAGAATTGTATTGCTTTGATTCTTTGCAACCAAGTTTTGAAAGAATTGCATTAATTATGAATTCTTTGCTTCCAAAAAATATTAATTAGAAGTTAATAAAATGAAGGGAGTGCCTGCTTTTATACAGGTTTTTAAAATGAAACAATTTCAACAACTTAAATTTGTCACTTGCGTGAGCTTCATTAACTGAATTAGAGAAAAGTTCTGCAACATACTCTTATACAGTACAAGTACTGCAGGCAGTTATTTAAATGAGGTCTTCATTTAGCTAAACACATATGATTAGAGTTGAACTGTTTACTTCAAGGATGTACAGTGCCAGGGCAGTGAAATGTAAGTTCAAATAAGGACAAACATAGTAATCAGGGAAACTTGATTTTAAAGTAAATTTCCACTCAAGACTCCAGCAGGGAGCTATGTCAGGGCTTAGATAGACTCTACAATTTTGTTTATATCACTACTGTGATTCTCTGGATCAGTTGTGTTCTCATAATCTCAGAGCATGCATGTCTTACATTTAGGGGGGAAAAAAACCCAAAATTGTTAAAGTTACTTGTTATTCCTAGAGGGGTCGAAGTGTGTATACTTTTGAATTATTCAGATAAAGGGAGTTGTAACAAGGCCCTCTCTATATTTGGGCCAGAATGGTGTGATATTTATTTTTTGTGCCATCCATGCCAGCATTTTAAAACTGCATCTGTGGGGACTCTTTACACACTCATGTCGACATCTACACAAAGGAGAGGAGACATTTGTCTCAGATATTTACAATGACCAACTATCCAAGTGAGAGCTTCTTGGGATATAGGACTTCTAGTTCTAAAATTGACACAGTCCCAAATCAGTGAAAGGAGTTGGTCTCTTTTTTCCAATTTTGGTAGATTAGATGTCTTCCCATTCACACAGAGCAGACAAAGAAATGTTTACACCACTGTACATCAATGAAGTAGCCCTACTGTCCAGAGGGAAGACAGATAATTTTCTTTGTCCTTCTGTTATTATCATAGTACCAGAAAGCAGCAAGGTCTGAAATCTTCATACAACTTCCTCAGGTAACTACTCTTTGCTTGGTAATTAGATGTGTCACTATTCACAGTGAAATAGCCAAGGGGGGGAAAAAATTCTATTTATGGGTTCAAGCATATACTAAGCATCCTGGAATAGATCTCTTGCAGATAAATTGGGGTTACTCATAAAGTTAAAATTTTTTTTTTTAAAGATTTATTTATTTATGCATACAAGCACTGGGTACAGGCCAGAGGTGTGGGGGGTGGTGAGAGGATTCACCACAGAGAGCAGGGAGCAGAACAGGCAGATCAACAGAGGTACACTGCTGAGGGGAGCAGCGGGCTAGGCAGGAGAGGTCTGCCGCGCCATGTGGGTCCCCTCCCTGGCCGGCAGCAGGGATCGAACTCATGCCTCAGTGGCTGGTTCTGCTTCATAGTGCGTTGCTTAACCCACTGCGCCACCAGGGAGCCCCTAAAGTTAAAATTTTTATCATTGTCCTATATAAATTTTTAACTGATGTTTTATATAGATATATATATAAAGGCTCATTATTACACCCATATAAAAATGACATGTTCCTCCCCTTCCTTATATATTCCAACTCTTTCCCAAAATCTCAGAATTACTCAGTGAAAAACGAATATAGCTGATACTGATCTTCTAGGGCAGTTAATGGTGTCTGCAAAACTGCATTAGCAAAGTTCTGGGATACAGTAGATCTACTTTGTTTATAGCTGTTGCTTTGAGTTTGTAGGGGTATCTTTGCTTATAAGTATGTTTTTGGCTAAACTCAATACTCAGTTCTTGGGCAACTTAATAAATTACACTACTTTCTTCATCTCTAAAATTCAGAATTAATTGATAAATAGACCCTGGTGTATGGTAAATGTCAGTTTATCAACTTTATTACAGATAAAGTTTAAATGGAACTATTATTGGGATCTGGAACCAAATGGATTTTTACAATATTTCACTCTAAATTTTAATGATTAGTCATCAACTGTGACTAATGATAAAGTTCCACACCTCCCATCTGTAAACTCACAGGTTGATGGAGAAGAAAATGTTTGTCTTTCAAGCTATTGTCAAAGAAAGAGAAAAAATACAAAGAAAAGAGACATAAATTTCTGTAAGGGCAAGAGTATGCTTAATTCCTTTTCCTAAACTCACAAGATTGGCCAAGATAAGCTGATAAAACTCTGTACTCTCATTACCTCTAAGTTTTCTGAGACACACAACTTTCTAAGATGTAGGCATGAAAACTGGTTATTATAGAGGTCAGACATCAGTTTTACAATAGACTAAACTTCTTAAGGGCAATGATTTTTTTGCTTTTCCTATAACTTTAACACTACAAACTAGATGGAAATGATATTCTGAAAATACACAAATGCAATTAATGATCCAAAAAAATACTCAGATTTTTTTTTTTAGAGGGACTGTAATTGAAAACAACCATCCAAATAATAGAATTTGGTAACAATTCTTTAGTAAAACAACAATATAGATAGTGTCCTTGAATGTCTTAGAATTAGCATGGATATGGTAAAATTAAAGAGTTTAGACATGTAACTTGATTAAAAGGCCTTGTAACCAATCTACTACTATCATCAATTAAGGTCAGGACAAGTGTCATGATTTTGAGGTTTCAGTCATACTTATTATAAGGGAATGAAATACTCTTGAGGGAACATAATTTCAGGTAACAAACTGAAATAGATTATTGTTATGTTATATGCTGGCGTATAATTTATGCAGAATAAAATATCCATAAGGCATGCTCACTTTGAGGGCATCTCAGCATTCAAGTTCAACCGATGGACAGCAGAGATCTGCCAAAGGAAAGAAATTGACAAGCCTGAGAATATTGCCATTACTTATGAGGGCAAGTTTCAAAGGGGGATTTTTATCTACCTATATCCTATAATTCTAATGAGCATATTTTAGGGCCCTATTTATATTTGGACAATATATTCAGTTCCCTTTTCTTTTGGTCTTAATGAAGGAAACTGGGTACAATGATTGTTTATTTTAAATGTTATATTTAATTTGAATTAAAATTGGTGAAACTACACATTTGCTTCTAATTCAATTCAGTCATTTCAAATCATTTCTTCATGAATTTATTTAAATCATTCACTAACGAATTTTTTTAAGATTTATTTATTTACGAATACAAGCGCTGGGGTACAGGCCAGAGGTGTGTGGTGGGGTGAGAGACTCCATCAGACAGAGTGGGGAACAGAACAGGCAGGTCAACTGAAACACACTGCTGAGGGGAGCAGCGGGCAAGGCAGGAGAGGTCTGCCTGAGCCATGTGGGTCACCTCCCCAGAGGGCAGCAGGGATCGAACTCGTGCTGCAGTGGCTGAAGTTTGCTTCATAGTGCGTTGCTTAACTCACTGCGCCACCAGGGAGGGCCTTCACTAATGAATTAAATACATTTATTGAAAATGGATAGGTGCTATTCATCATCAGAATTATAAAAGCTGTACAACTGAATATGACATCTTTTATTCAATCTAGAAATTTACAAGCCTTATGAGGAGACAAGCCTGTAAATGAAAAATTAAAATATGTGAATAAGGTTTGATAAGTGATGTCATACATCAGCAATGCAAACCTTTATTAGCTGCACAGACAAGTCAAGAGAAATCAGTAAAAGTTTCATAGAGATATAAAGAAAACTTTTTTTTCCATACTTCAACAGAATTTTAATTACGGTATCTAATGTGTGTTATAGGAATAATTTTTAGAGGTTAAATTTTTGGTAATGAGCATAACTCACTGAATGGATAAAGATTATTTAAAGATACTTTGTTACAGAGAAGAAAGTTGCTAATGGGTAAAGGTTTTGTTTGTTGTGTTTGCCATGATTGAAGGAGATGGCATAATGTTATTTTTCCATGAATTGGGAACTGAAAATATACATGAGAGCCATAAAGTTCCCGTTTCTTTGTTTGAAGAAACAGTTTACAGGCCAAGTTGCACAGTGCTTGTTACTCACTAGATGGCAGAATACTAAAAGAATACTCTGGCATAGCGTAGCTAGTTTCATAAAAGTGCTAGGTAATTTGATTTAAGGGCCTTTGTGTCACTGCAAAACCCCATGATTAAGTATTACATGGCATCAAATATATATATGGATATTCTAAAATAGCCTCTGCCACAGCTGAAGGTAGTTAGCATAAATAAATAATAACATCTTGATTTGTAAGGGACTTTCATCATCCTTGCTTCCTCTAGCATGCCCCAAATCTGTGCTTTCGTCTGTGTTTCTAGGACAGTTACTTTCATTATAATACTCCCAGCTTCCTAACTCATAAACCTTGGAAATATTCCTGAATCTTTTCTTCTCTCTCTCACCCACCTTAACACAATATTAAATATCATGAACAAAGGTCTGTTGATACACTTTAACAGCTGATCTTCCTCTTATTTATTCCTCCTTTATTCTTCCATATCCCTTCAGAAAGATATTGACTAATGTATAAATTTGCAGTAAACACTATTGTAGATTTTACTATATGTCCAATGTTCAAAGAAAAGTATATTTTATGCAAACTCTTCCTTCCCACACTCTGATAAAATGGGCATCTTAAAACATTTGCTGATGTTATTACTTCATATTTAAGGAGGAGGATATTTATTTTTCATCGCATACCATATGCCTTTTGTACATCATATGCCTTTTTCCGTCTACCCCCTTGTTCATGCCTTATATGTGAAACCTTAAAAATGTTATAATAATTGATTTATTTAAGCCATCCTATTTCTTACACAGTCTATTGTAATTGTCTCCAACCTGCTCTTTCTGCCTTGAGTGTTGGTGTGGCTAAGATTATTACTGTATGACCTCAGCATATTCTTTCCAAAAGACGTATTCCCTCATGTCAGGTTATTTAAAAAATACTGTAAGGATTACTTCTTACTTATCAGGTGAGGAAATGTTTAAAAACAAAATTTGATGAAAACTCACTGTGGTCATAAATTATCAGGAAAAGGGCTCTCTCCTGTTTGATGGCAATGCTATTGATATTTCTATTTATGATTGCCAGCTGCAGTATTTTGCTATTAAAAATATTTCTTTAAATTTTGTTGTAGCATTATTTCTAATACCTAGACCTATAATGAAACATAATATGTGTATGAGTTTGGAGCATTTATAGTTTTTAAGAATAAAGTAGATTGGGGCCTCCCTGGTTGGTGTAAGGGGTTAAGCACTGTACTATGAAGCATCCACAGCCACTGCAGCATGAGTTCAATCCCTGGCCAGAGAGGTGACCCACATGATGTAGCAGACTTCTCCTGCCTTGTCCACTGCTCCCCTCAGCAGTGTACTTCAATCAATATGCCTGTTCTGTTCCCCATTCTGTCTCTGATGAATGCTTTTACCCCCCTCACCTCTGCCCTGCACCTGAGCTCTTGTATGCATAAATAAATAAATTTTTTTAAAAAAATAAAGTAGGTCAAAATGTGTTGTTAATAGAACATGTGCTGGGTAAAAATATAGAGAATGAGTCACTTTATGTTAAACTATTTCATGTTATTTTACACATATATGACAACCTGTGTACATATGTGGGACCATAGCAAATTATAAACAGCATGCATCATAGCCATACTTACTAGTTCTGTAACTCTGGACCTGTTAGGGTTTTTTTTTGTGCCTCTATTTCTCTTTGTTAAAGGAAAATAAGAATAACTGCTTAGTATGACTGTTGTCAAGATTAAATAGGTCAGTAAATATGCTTAAAATCATTTTTTAGAGGTAGATAATATTTAAAATTTTAAAAATTAAAATAACACTGGTTTATAAAATTATAAAGGCTTCAGATATAAGGCATTAATATGGGGCATATTATAAATTCTAACTGTACAAAAGGTATATGAAGAAAAATAAAGCTCCTCTTATCCTTAAAACAGGAAGGAAAAATAATAAAATAACAGCAAATGTTTTAAGATGTTTATTTTATCAGGGATTGCAGAAAGGAAAGGTTTGTATAGTTTTCTATAAATATAGCTTTCTTTGAATGAAACCTGACATATAATACTGTCTATATTAGTGTTTACTATGAATTTATACATTAGTCAACTTCCTTCTGGAAGAAGACATAAGAACATTTCTGGAAAGTGGATCCAGAAGGTGTCTTTTATTTTCAATACACTGCACAAGTAATATTAAATCTTTTTAAAATCTTTAGTATTTCTCCATTTCCAGAGGGTGAAATTTAATGCTTTTAAAAAAAGATTTATTTATTTATGCGTACAAGCCCTGGGGTACAGGCGAGGTGTGCAGTAGGTGAGAGGATCCACCAGAGACAGAGTGAGGAACAGAACAGGCAGACTGATTGAAATACACTGCTGAGGGGAGCAGCGGGCAAGGCAGAAGAGGGTCTGTAGTGCCATGTGGGTCATCTCCCTGGCCAGCAGCAGTGGCTGCATTTGCCTCTCAGTTGCTTAACCCATTGCGCCACCAGAGAGGCCCAGGTTGAAATTATGTGTCATTCCATACCTTTCACAGTGTCCTGTTATCTCCCTGCTTTAGGGTTAGTGTATGTCCCTCTCCTACCTTCTAGTCACAGAGTATATTTGTTTGCTTGAATCTCTCATGTTCTTTCATATATTATTTCCTTCTCTCAGTAAGATGTCCTCTCAGTAAGAATTCTGTTGCTGGCAGTGCTTCCACATCACTCCTCCAGAAACCCTCTCCTACATCCTGGTGCCTCTTATGTGCACTCCCAGCTCTGTGAGTGTTCCTGTTCCAGGGCTTGGCCACTTGGTGATTGGTCAAATATTGGCCTCACTCATCCATTGTGAACACTTAAGAGTAGGAACGGCATCTTTTTCATCTTTATATACTCATTGCCTGTCACAGTGATCAAGTATTTGCTTAATAAATATTGAATTAATGAATAATGAACTGAAAACAAAATTCCCCTCACCCCAGACATTTCTTCTAAAACATTCTGTCAGGTACTGGAAAAGAAACTTCACAGGGCACTCCAAACTAAGTGGATTAGAAATTAGTTACACAGATACAGGAAAGAGTGAAAGGGATACAGAGGTATCTAAGTATGACAATGATGAGATGTTAGAGCAACAACTGAAAAGAGATGGCTGATAGAACCTTGGAATTTGATAGAAGGACTCAGTGGGATTTGTGCTTTGGAACTCTGAGGGAAGAAATTTATACTGAGATTCTGAAGAGAGGGCCCCAGACTGCTGGGTGCTGGATATATGAAGGGGATGTGACCTAGTGAGTGCTCAGACTGCTGAGGTGAAGATTACAGGTAGGTGTTTGGGTGATGTTGGATTACAGCTCAGATGGTGAGCAGTTGACGTTGCTGGTTCTATGACTATGAAGGTAGTTTTTCTGGCTGTTACTGGTAGCCTCAAGAGAATTCAGGGAAGCTGATGCTAGAAGGGCCTAAGGGAGCTGGAGATGGAACAACTGTATGGCTAGTTGGCAGGGGTGTGTGGAAGAATGATGACAGGAAGTGGAGAAAGGGAAGACAATCTTATTCTTTTCCCTGTGGCTCCAATTCTCTACTGTAGATCTTCTATTTCTCCTTCACTGCATTTCAACATTGGCAGATCTCAGTAGATAACCAACTGGCAAAGGAGTCTGGGAAAAAAAAGTACTTTGAAGAATTTCACCTCCAGCCTTAGAGAGGAGATTACAGCAGAAGTTTGGACATTTTGCTAAAAGACAAGAAGTATCTCCAATATATGAAAGTATGAGAATACATCCTTTTGGCAAGACTGTGGGGTAAACTGACAAAATCATACATTTTAGTAGGTAATATTACATACTATATTATAAATTTCCTGCATGTCTGTAAAAATCTTAAAATAAAAATTGAAAAAACAAAAATCTAAAATATATGATTTAAGTTGACATGGGTGACATGTAAAATGGAAATGATTATTTGTATTTTGAAACTCAGTGAAAAAGAAAATACAGATGAAAGACCCTTAAAAAATTCAGTGTGTTACATAATATTTAAAGCATTTTTGCAGAAATTCTGAAGCAGTAGCTTTAAGGAGAGACAGGTACCATTAATTCTATTGCAGGTCTACAAATCCAATTGGTGATAATAGCACAATTTACTACAATACCCATCTTTATTCTGGAAAATTTAAGATGCCACTTTTATCATACACTAAATTTTATATAAATATGTATTTGCTTGAGTCTATTTCTGGGCTCCGTACTTATTTTGATTGTCTATCTTTATAAGCCAATACCAAGTTGTTGTATTTATAGATACACCACATTATGTTTTATTATTTGATTGAGCTCCCTGCTTGGTTTAAACTTTTTTAATGTTTTCCTATTTCTGTATGTTTTATATCCATATGAATTTTAGCATCAACTTATCAAATTCCATTAGAAAAAACACTTCTTAGTATTTTTATTCACATTGTTTAACATTTATAAATGAATTTAGGAAACTGGCAATTTTATAATGCTACATTATCCTATCTTTTTTCAAATTTTACTTTTGTGCTTTATTGGTGTTTTAAAATTTTTTTCATGTATGGTTTGTCCAATTCTTTTAATTTTACACCCAAGTCTCAACCTTCTCTCTTGCTATTATAAATGAAGATTTCTGCTATTATCTATGTCTACTTGGTTACTGTTTGTGTGTTTGAACATCATTTTTATATAATATCCTAGATCCTTATCAAATATTTGTTTGAATTAGTTTTATGATTGTTAAATTTTCTAGCTATACTACTGTATCATCTACAAATAGTTTTGTTTTAATATATTTTTATAACTTTTTTTGTCTGATTACATTAATAAAACCTCAGATTTAGTCTGGAATACCAGATAATGGGCATATTTGTTTGTTCCTTATCTGAGGGAAATATCTCCAGTGTTTCTCCATTAATTTAGATACTAATGTTAAAACTGTGAAGTTCTTATGTTACAATCTAAGAAAATAGCTTTCAGTTTACTTTGAGTTTCATTTATTATTTTAAATTTTTATTTAAAAAATTTTAATATGTTTTTACATCATTCTTCATTTTTGTACAATTATGCTTTCTCCTCTCAGGTGTAGTCCCCATAGAATCCCCACCACCAGTTCACCCATGCACATTACCATAGTCCCTTGTGCTCTTCCCTCCTCTGTTTTGTTCCCCCTTACCCCTCCCCTGTAGAATGTCTCTGGTTTATAGTTGCCTGTTAGTTTTGTTTGTTAATTTATTATAATTATTTTTCCTAATCCTTTACTTGGTTCCCCTACATTCATCCTATAAGTGAAATCATCCAATACTTTTCTTTTTTTCTGGCTTATTTCACTGAGCATAATTAAGAATGTTTTTTAATGATGGGTTTGAATTTTGTTAGACTTCTCAGTATCCATGGCAACAATCATATGATTTTAGCCCTTAGATTATTAATAAGAAAGAAGTATGGAGGCCTCCCTGGTGGCGCAGTGGGTTAAGCATTGCATTATGAAGCAAATCTCAGCCATTGCAGCATGAGTTTGATCCCTGCAGCTGGCTGGTGGGGGGAGGGGACCCACATGGCACAGCAGACTTCTCCTGCCATGCCCACTGCTTGCCTCAGCAGTGTATTTCAGTAGATCCATTTGTTCTGCTACCCATTCTGTCTGGTAGATTCTCTCACCCCCCCACATCTCTGGCCTGTAACCCAGTTCTTGTATACATAAATAAATAAATCTTTTAAAAGTATGGTTTTAATGGATTTCCTAATATTGACCATCTTACATTCTTTTAATTACTCCTGAGTCATTGCATTTTATCTTCTTAATCATTGGATTCTGTTTGCTAGTATTTAATCTTTTTGTATGCATATACATGAGCTGTTTTACATGTATATGCATGAAAGACATTGATCTGTAATTTTTTATTGCTTTACTATCTTGATCAGATTTAGATATTAATGTGATTTTGGTTTTATAAAACAAATTTGAAATCTGGAAGTTTTCTTTATTTTTCTTTGGAATAATTTATAGATCAGTAGGTCCATCTAGTCTTCAGGTATTTGGTAGAACTTTCTTGTGAAACAATTTGGGGTTTGTACTTCTTCTGTGGAGTAATTCCTGTAGTGTATTGAGTAATTTCCTTTGAAATATTTCCTTCAAATTCTAATCCCTAAAAACTGTGAAGGTGACCCTATTTGGAAAAAGAGACTCTGGGTCTCTGTGGATGTAATAAAAGTAAAGAAATTGAAAGGAGATCCTCCTGATTAGAGAGGGTTTTAAATCTAATGGCAGGTGTCTTTACAAGACAAGGAAAGGGCAGACTGATACAAAGGAGAGAGTCATTTAATTACAGATGTATATTGGAGTTATGCTGCCACAAGCCAAGGGGTGCCAGAAATCATCAAAACTGGTAGAGGCAAGGAAGTATTCTCCCACATAACCTTCAGAGGGAGCATAGCCTTTTCAGAACTTTCAGATTTCAGATTCCTGAAAGAACTGTAAGAAAAAAAAAATATATATATCTTATTTTAAACCACCAGTTTGTGGTAATTTGTACAGTAGTCCCAGAAAATTAATATGTTATTTAAGAACTTTATTACATTTATGGAATCTAGTCTTTTAAAGCATTCACATTTTAATGGGCTTAATTTTGGATTCCCTGTATTTCCCTAAGAAGGTATTCATTTTGTCTAAGCTTTTAAATATATTTACATACATATGAGTCGATTATTCTCTTATAATTTAATTTTTCTTCTTTTTCAATGCTTATTTTCTCATTGACATTTCTTATATTTTAGAATAATGTTTTCTTTTTATTGATTAACCTAGCTAGTGGTAACTATATTAAATTTTCAACAAACCAGGATATTTCCTTTTCTCTGCCTTGCTATTTTCAGCCTTTCCTTTATTTTTAACTTTTGTGCTTTTGTTTGACTTATTTCGTTGTTCTAGATTTTTAGAATGGGGTATAGTCATTTTTTTGTATTCAAAATTATTGATAAGTGTATTTAGTACTATAAATTTTCCTCTGATCACTGCTTTAAATGTATACATGAATTCACATATGTAGTGTTTTCACTGTCATTGTTTTCACCCGTGTTGTTTTATATATATATATATAAATATATATGTGTGTTGCTGTTTGCTTTTGTTTTCTTTTTGTATTTTTTAAATTCCAAATGACAAGATTTGCATTTGTAAATTTACATAAAATTAGCCCAAGTCCTCAGCCCTCATCTTGTCAAATATGTAGTGATTTTTCTGTTACTTCTATGGATATTCAGCATACTAGAAAAGTCCTAATTCATGGTAGGTCAACCATATCCAATTTGAGAAGCAATAGGAATATTTGGAGAATTTCTTCTTTCATTTTCAGAAATAAAATAATGGGGGGGGGGTGAGACAATTACTCCCATTTCTTTTTAGCTATATACAAATAAATGCACTTTCCTCATGTCCTTTCTTTCATAGTATTCTGTAGTAAGGTTGTTTACTTTGTATAAACCATGTTAATGGATTATGGGAAACTGGGAACAGGCTAGATTTAAAATATAGAAACTATCTCAGAAGCAATTCTACAGTATATTTATTAAAATGAAATATTTTATGAATATTTAAAAATAAGTTTTAAAATAATCATGTAGTTGAGTAAAAGTAAGAATTTTAGAGGACAGTTTTATATTAATTTTTAAGCATTAAATTTTCTAATTGAAAAATTAAGTTGTATGATTACAAATTAGTAAGCTTTATAAGCTAATGAGCTTAGTTTTAATTTTAATGTTTGGATGAAATCTCAACCCAATAATAGATAACCCAAGAGCATGATAAATATCCTGTGAAGTTTTAATTTAAACCTAAATTCACATGGCTTAATTAAGTCATGTGAGTATATCATCTGCCTTTTCTTTATTATTAAGAGAGAGTGCAGGCGAGTTCGATCCCTGCTGCTGGCCAGGGAGGGGACCCACATGGCGCAGCAGACCTCTCCTGCTGTGCCCACTGCTCCCCTCAGCAGTGTACTTCTGTTGATCTGCCTGTTCTGCTCCC
>JAGFMF010011393.1:4165253-4241767 GCA_019455555.1 Galemys pyrenaicus
TCTGTGGTGAATCCTCTCACCCCCCACACCTCTGGCCTGTACCCCAGTGCTTGTATGCATAAATAAATAAATCTTTAAAAATAAATAAATAAATAAAAAATAAACATTTAGATAAAAAAAAAAGAGAGAGAGCGTGCAGGTCTCCACAAATAACATCTTTCCTGAGTCCTGATATAAAATATGAATGCTTGAATATTTGTTTAATATACCTGATCAGTTCTAATTGAGTTAAAAAATTAGAAGCTTAATTTATTAAAGTACTTAAAATGTGTTATCATATAAAACAATATGCACTGAATTCGTATATTTACATAGGAGTAAAAAGCAAGTAAAAATAGTATATTTGGCCTATTAAATTATCAGTATAGAACTTTTGGTTTTGAGTAGACTTGAGTGAGTGGAGTAAAAATAGGTTAAAAATCCTCTTTGAAGTATATATTAGCAATTAGACTAGTTAGCAGTATATTGAGAGAATGTAAAATTAAAGCGAGTAATTAGCAAGGCCTGTGGTTAAAGTGAGTTTTAATAATGACCTCATTTTTTATTGCATAATGGAAATTAAACATTAGAGTAGAGTTGACAAAACTATGTGATTTAATAATATATTTGAAACATAAAATCCATGAAAAATGTTAAATAAAGAATCTATACCCCATTTGATAAGTAAAATCAATTCCTAGATAAATTATGCCGGATTTATAATTTAGAATATTTAATTAGGCATTAATCAAGTAGAACATATCATAATGAGTGCTCGTGTATTTTAAATAACTAATCTGAAAGGGTACATTAAAAATCTGAAACTTATTTGCATGGTTCATGGAATTTGGAAACTGAGAACTAAAATTTATCATATAGGAACTTTAAACCTGACTTACGGTTTAATTCTGTTGGTAGAACCAAGTAAGTTTTAGAGAAGGGTGATTCAACTTCCACTTTCCAAATGAAATAGAGAAAGGAATCAGAGTGAAATTTATCTCTAAATAAATAAACCATGTCCCTTATTAATAATGCTTCAGTTATATAGGATAAACTAGTAGAGTTTGTAATACTCAATCCTATTGTTCAGTGAGAACAAGAAAAATACAAATCATAATTCAGGATTTTACTTGGACAAATGAGTGATTATTTGGTTAAAGGGATCATCGTGTGGATGATGAAGAGGAGAAATGGGAAGTTCTAAACAAGAATTCTAAGAGAAAGGGAAGGGAGGTACATTTTCATCTTCAGTTATCACATTCAGTTCTAGGAATACACAGGAAATTTTTGTTAACCTTGCAGACATCTCACATACATTTCATTGTAAAGAGTTCGCATGCTGATCTTTGGCAGTGTCTCAGTGGTTATTTTATTACCTTAGGTAAAGATGTATGTATGTATATGTATATGTGTGCATATGCACATACATACATATGTATGTAAACATAATATCTTTTTAATGCCATATATAATTTTCTAGAAATATTTGGAATTTACCAGATTACTGGATATTTTAAAGAACTGAGCAAATTTCTGAAGTTTTCTTATGCTTTAGTCTCTGCTAACACCATTCTGCAACTTGGATATTTGCTAGTTCTAAATGATGGAGAGAACATTGGGGAATCATTTAGTTGCTTTAGAATCATTCAAGCCAAAGAAATCTTACTTCCATAAAGTCAGTGTTTCCCTGAGCACCTGCTTTGATTTAAAGTACAGATTAAATATCTACCTCATAACCATTTAGAATTTTAACACAGCATTCCCTGACTTCCAAAATCATATAAATTCTCTCATTTTCTGCTCTTTACACTTCACTAGCCATCTTCTTATTTTTTACTTTGGAAATCATCTAAAAACTACTCTGAGTTTACTGCCAGAGAGCACACAGAGGAGATTCAGGTCTTCAACAAATATTTACTGAGAATCTACTTTGTAGCAGGCTGTAGAATGATGCTGAAATATTGCTTTAATTCTTCAGAAAACCTCTAGAAGTCATGCCTCAATGATTTGTGACAGAGGGAAGAATACTGTGTAGAAGTCATTAAATCCGCATTCAATCTGGCTAATTCTGCTTGGGGGGGGAAAACAGTGACAATGCATTTGAAACTAAAGTAAACTTACCAGATGTCCAAAAAAAAAGAGGAGTTTTGCTTTTATTTTAGATATTTCAGTATTGTAATCTAACCAGTCTACATTTCAAATAAATATGTTAGCTTTTTTAAGGAAAAGATTCATACTTGTAAAATATTTTTGAAAATTAACTTCAGCATAAAATAATTTAGTTTGTGAATGAGATTTTAGTTCTTTAATATTTCTAGTCTTTCCCATTATTAACTTTTTGCACTACACTAATATTATTTGCTAAATTAATTGAGCGCATTAACCTTTCAGACATCTGACATAGAGAATCACTATGGGTAATTTATAAATTGGTCCTTTTATATGCTCTTGTATTGCCAGGTTATTTTGATATTTTGGTGCCATAATTATTCATTCAGTTACAGGAAAGACTATACTAGGAATGCCTGTCCAGTGTTTTCTTCGAAGATATATCTCCCTACCCTTCAATTAAATCCCTCTAGAGACTCTGGGCTGGGTACCACCTAAAAGCAGGCTTTCTATATGTAGTGAGAAAACCAGCATCTTAACTTTGTTTTTGTTACTAGCCCTCTATTCATTTTCACGGACTAGAGAGATGGACATTAAGGGAAAAACATGAAAGGAATAAAGATAAGATGCAAAGATTTCAGGTGTTCAGACCTGAAGTTCAGTTGATCTGAGACCCAATTCTAGTCCTACTCTTGGACTGTGAGAGGTCCTTGCATCCTTTCTAGAAACTCATTTGCATTTAACCTTAATTCAGTGGGAGGCTCTTACTTGCAAACAATTAACTTATAGTCAATAAAACTCAATATTACTAAATGGTCATTATTGGACTGCTGTAGTTCTTGGGTTCTGTAGTAAGTACTAAGAAACAGATAAGTAATGGCCATTAATCTGCAGCATCCCCAGTTTACACAAATCCTCACAAGCACAGGGAAATGCAGAGGAAATAACTATCTTAAATAATGATGGATTTCTCCTAATACCTAAAAAGGTCAATAGGGGTCTCTCATGATTCACTGAACCACTTTCTCAGTGACAGCGATAAGTTTATATGGACTTAGAAACCTAACATCACTTTTGTGATTGTGGTAATAGGTTATACTGAGTATCTGTGTATGAGTGAGAAAGACTTAACTTTATAATGCTAAAACAGTTCCTAGGATTCCCCACAATTCTAAAAATATTTTCTAAGTAGTTAAAAGTCAAAGTTTCCAATTCAAATACAACATTCTTATCAGAACAATTGTGTTAGTTGTTACTAATGGGATTGCAGTATGCTCTTGGGGTGCTAGAAGGCACTGTAAGACAAGATACTCTCCCACATAGGCATTCACTTAACAAGACTAAAGGGCAAATACTCTGTAAGAAATAGAAAACACAGATGAAAATGAAAATGTTGCTTGTGTTCCTGTTTACACTATTCTCACTTGAAATCAGATAAATTATATTCCCTTTTTATTTGTTTGGGTTTTAACTAAAGCTGTGTGAAACTCCTCACTACTGATGAAAGAGCTTAGTTCTTCATTATCAAAACTATTTTGTTGATTCTTTAATTCAGCGATTTCCTGTTGTCTAAAGTTGTATGTATGCTCTGGGTTTGAGGCCAGTTTAATTATACTGCACTCTACAAAAGATTATCTGAGTAGATGATTACAGAAAGTTAATGAGATATGTCCTGGGGTCCAGTGCTGCTGACCTATGTCCATATTAGTTTATTAGGGCTGCATAATAAAGTATCACAGACTGAGTGGCTATTACAGTGTTGGTTTCTTCTGAGATCTCTCTCTTTGGCTTGCTAGTGGCCATCTTCTCTCTCGTCTTTTACATGATCTTCTTCTGTGTCTAGTGTCTGTATCCTAATCTTTTCTTGTAGGAATATCAGTCATTGGATTTGGGACCACCCTATGAGCTCATTTTACCGTTACCTCCAAATCCAGTCACTTTTTGAGATACTGGGGGTCAGACTGCAACATGAGTTTCACACTTCAGTCCATAACTGGCACTAGCTATATTGCTGTCTTCAGGTGACCTGCCCTGGGCTGAGAATCTGTGCTGTGTTCCAAAGACAGTTGAACAAACACTGAACCTGTGCTTTCCCAGCCTTGGACTCCCACTTTGAGGCTGTTTAGGAATAGTATTTTTTTTTTCCCTAAGATCTGGTATCTGACCCTATTTTAATTCACAATTTAAAATTTATTTCGTAACCCTTCTATGAGTAGAAAATTATTGACAAATTTAATTAATGCCATGGATTAAAGTGTGTGTGCATAGCTTCTAAATTGACTATTTCTTGCATATTCATTAAGTATTCTTCAGACTTTAGCAAATAGGGAGTTTGACACTGAAATGCACACAGGTAGCTATTGTGTTTCTCCTTGAGAATGATTCTTTAGGGAATTGTATTCTCTGTTCAAATACTAAAAACAGCCCTCTCAGTAGAGGGACTGCTAACCATCAGCTATTAAGTGGTATTGCCTCTAAAAAATGAAAACAAAAGAAGAGGGCCATCTGGGAAACAAGAAAATGTTTTTATGGGTCTCCACAGAATCTTTACCAGAGTGCATGTAGTGAGAGAGAAGTACAAATATTTGAAAAACCAAAGAGTAATTCAGAAAAATGAAAAATATTTTCTGAAAAGAAGACTAACACAATTATTTAATCCTTCCTATATGATACACATTCTTAAGTTAAAATCAGTTTAGTTGTTTATATGTTTGTACATTAATATTAAGTTGGTATTTACTTTGAATTGATTTATTTTCAGCTTTACAGTGATTTCTCATTTCTCAGAAGTTATTCTATGAAATATGCCATGTGTGTCATTAACGTTGTTAATGAGACAGGCTATTAGTGGAGTTGATGCTGACTGAGCCACTGGACTATGGAAGTTAACCTTTCCACAGGGAAGTTACCTGGGTAGTTATAAAAAGTGGTCTATAATTTCCAACATCTTTGGTAGTTTTGCCTACAAAACAGTAGCACATGAAGAAACATTTGAGAAATAACTATCTTTCATTGACTATAGAGAGAATTTAAAGACAACTTACTCATGCAATGAAAACTTTACAAATCTGTGACAAAAGTGAAACATCTTCCATTTAATTGGCCATTAAAGGTTGACCTGATAAAAATTGAATGCACCTCTTATATCAGAGAGAAAATATTGATCAAGTGTCATGTATTTGAAATAATACCTTTTAATCATTTGCAATAACACAGAAAGAGATCTGTAATAAAGAAAAATGAATATAGAATCTTAGAAGCTGGAGTGGCTGCTTAGAAAGACTGCTGGCTTTTTAAGAGTAATGATACCTATGCCTTGACTCAGAAGCAGAGAAAAGTGAGAGATAAGTATTTATTTGTTTACAGCTCTTGGTGCACTCTAAATAATAATATCCATTTAGTTTGTTGCCTGGTAAGAAAGTAAGAGACCCAGCCCCAGCTCCCGGTTGAATAGTTAATCCATATTTCTTTGCCACTCCTTACTTTGACTCCTGGATGCTGCAGGTTTGGAAAATGTTTCAGTGCTACTGCATTTCTAAGCTTATAAGCTTTTCCTGAGAGTGTGTGTGTGTGCATGTGTGTGTGTTGCTAATTTTGTTTGGCTCACTTTATTAAATAAATATGAAATAAAAAAAACTATATTCACTGAGTGGTGTAGAAATCAGTAATGGACAATGATTTCACACAAATGAATAAAACAGTCACACAGGCAGTGCTACACATGGTTAGGACTGTGGGCTCTAGGGTCAGACTGCTAGGTTCAAACCCTCAACCCTGCCATTTAATCTTAAGCAGGTTATGTCATCTGTCCTCAGGTTACTCTTCTGAAAAATGAGTATAGTAATAATATGACTGCCTTGTACAGCATGAATTGAGTTCAAAATACACAAGACACTTGGAGTAATATTATGTTGTGAGCATAATAATAATAATAAATGGCTAGCATCACATGCCAAATAAAGTAACTATACTTAGCCATATTAGATGTTTTTGTTCATATCAATATTTATGGTTCTTATCTTCCTAGTGACTTTTTTACATTATTTTTCTTCCTAATGATTGTTATTCTTACTGTGCAGGCCTGATATATTTGCAGGGGCTCCTAGGGATATCTTCAGACCTCAGTTGTTCGAGATTCAGCCTCCTTCTTCCCCTCTTTTCCTTGTCCTTCTCTTTTTCTCCTCCTTTTCCCTTTATCATCAAATATTTAAGTACCAAATTGTAGGCATTGTACTAGGTTTTTAGGGATGAATAAAGGCAAATACTGATGTCAGGAACTTATAGTTTAGGTTGAAGGAGGGGGCAGTTTGTGGCAGAGAAAACAGGCAATTTCTGTATAACCTTGTGTAGCTGTGCTAGGATTAAGCACAGGGTTCTAGGGTAGCTGATATGAGGGGCTTGTAACCCCATGTGGGTTAGTTATCCACATGAGGGAGGAGAGCACCTGGGGGATAAGTTTTTTGAAAAGGTAAACTCCAAATCAGCCTGCATAATAAATGATGAATAGGAATTAGCCAGACTTGGTGGGAGTTTAATGGGAGGGAGAAAGATATGACATAGAGAAGCACGATGGCATATTGAAAGATCTGAAGGTGAGGAGGTGTTTGGCAGATGTGGGAAATATAAATACATCAGTGAAATGCTGGAGTCAAGTGAGTTATGAAGGAGGTCAACCAATAAAGGCCTGTTTAGTCCATGCTAAGGAGTTTGGAATTTTCTCAAAAATGTTGAAGAGCCATTAGAGAGTTTAAACAGGAAAATGGTAGGAACTGAATGGCGTTTTAGAACTTTTTTCATAGTACCACGGGGAATAGATGTGAAGAAGCTGAGATTGGAAGTAAGAATAGTAGTTTTAAGGATATTATAGCAATGCATATGAAGAATTAGAACCTGAGCTAAGGCAGTGTCAGTGGGTTAAGTGAAGTAACTAGAATGAAGAAATGCAGTTCTTGGAACTCAGTGCCTGCTCAGATATGGAACATGAAGAAAGGGGATGCATCAGGATGTTACAGCTGTATTGGGCAGCTGCGTTGCTATGAAGTCAGTTACTGACACATGTGACTAAAGATATGGGGTTGGCATACATTTATTGCTCAACCTCTGAATATGAGCTACCTGTAGAATGTTCAAGGGGAAATATCTATAGAGTTCAGAGTTTATATACATGTATGCAAAGACATACACATGCATGTATGTAACTATATATATACATATATATATATATATATATAGAGAGAGAGAGAGAGAGAAATAACCATGAGCATATAGGCTGTAGTTGGAGGCTTGCAATTATGTGTTAGCATGCTAAAAAAAGGGTATGGAGGGAGAGGATAATAATTGTTAATAAGCCAAGGACTAGAGATTTAAGAGCATCACCATTTACATTAGGGTAGATTCTGCTCTAGGATAGGATAGACTACTTGAAGATAGGAAAGACTACTTGAAGTTTACTGTCAAAATAGCCAGGTGATTGGGTGTATCCTGGATAGCAGCCATGAACCTCAGAGAAGCAGAAATTTTATACATGAACATGGAAGGGCAAAGGACCAGGGCATAGATGAGAAGTCACCACCCAAGAACACTGTGGCAGGAACTATATCTGAGGAGAGCCAGTTTTTATTTAAAAATTATAGGTCACGAGCATACAGGAAAAGTTTAATAATGAAGGTGAGTTTGTTTTAAATAGAATGAAGGTCTCTAGTAAACAAATAGTTGATTGTGAAAGGAAACATGGACGAATGAATTTTGGAAGAGTAGCCTATCAGTGTAGAAATGAGAGTAGTGGAAGAGGAAAGATGGTCAGAGAAGTGAGGGTTAGGCAATGACCCAGGATGTCAGTAGAAGCCTGAGAATGGTACTCCTGGTAGATCCAGGCTGAGGTGGTTTTGACTTTAGCAGTACGGACCTCGATGTCTTGGCACTACAGATGTCCCTCCTGGTGTTAGAACATTAGTTCAATCAAATATTCTTATGAGTGGATTGAAGTAGATGTTTCCCCTTGACTCACAGTGGTAAGTTTAGCAGAGTGTCATTCTGAGAAGAGAGTTTTTCATTTCTGTGGTACATTTAAAAAGAAAACCTTTCTTGATCATCAATTATGTTCCTAGAACTTTGAATCTCTTATATTATTGCAATTATCTTTTAAATAAGGAGACATTTTTCAGATATAAGGAATAAACTCAGGCTATGAGGACAGAGTAGGAATGATGACCAGAATATTCATTTTTCAAATCTTGTTCATTCATAGTTGCATTCTGGACAGACAGGATTCTTATATCACCTGTGTTTCCTGGATATGTTTAGAATTACTCAAAGCATCCTACAACTCAAGAGTATAGAAACAGAAATCAGGTTACTGAACCTTGACTTACAGGTGGTCCGAATTTTGGGTCAGGCCGGAGTCATCTAAAATTGACATTTTTAATAAAGATGCAAATACTCATGACCAATTTGCCTTCTTCTTCAACCATTAACTCACTGAATATTTCTTTAGTATGTGTTTTGTTCAATAATAAACCTATTCTCCCTTATGAAGATGATAATCATGTACTTACAATATTATAATATTATGTTAATTCAAAATAATATTATATAGTCCATCTAATATTTAGTGAATAACTACTAAACGCTAAACACTTAAAATACTTGATGTGTCTTACCACATTGAATCCTCTCAGCTTCCACATGATGTAGGTACCATTACAACCCCTACTTAAGAGATGAGACATTTCATTTTTTTGTATTATGTAGACAGTGTTTTTTGTACCATTTACACTTTCTTTTATAAATGCCTTGAGTTCAGAAAGGGGGGAGAGCAAATGATAAATCAATTGTTCGTAAATAATATTAGGTCCACATATATGAGATTAAGGTTTGTCCATTTACCTTGAAGAAAGGAAGGTCCAGGGAAGAGGTGATGAGTCACTTTTCCTCGAGATTCATTTTATTATGTAATTGGTACTTTGTTAAGTCCATTAAACACCTTGGTTATTGATCTTATAATCCCTAACTAAAATATCAGGAACTTGCTTAAAAATAATACTGAAATAAAATAATCCATTGTTTTTGGGTTTTTTTTTTTTGCTTGTTTTGAAATTATTGGCAAATATTATTGCCTACAAGATTGTGTGCCTCATCCTATATCATGGAAGAGTAAGCCTGTATTTCTAAGAAATAAGTCTATTTTTTGTTTTCTTGGTTTTATGGGTTTGAGCTTAAAGCCATAAATGATATCATAATGAATTCTGCAGCTGTTAGCTAAATTTTCTGGGAAGAAGCCAAGGTGTTCAAAGATAGGAAAACTGGAAAAGGAAAAATATTTACCTAAATATAAAATAGGAAAAGTTAAGGTGATATGATACTACAGAAAATTTTAGAAAAGTCATTCAATCTTTATCAGTGTCTTTTCTGTTGGAGAGTCATATATGAAGTAAAATGGTCAGTCATGCTATCATCATAGCTAATATTTTAGTCTATTCTTATTCTTAATGCATTATAGGTCAACATCATTGTCAATATTTTGAGTTTTATTTTTTAATAGTAGGTTATTATTTTCCTAAACATATAATCTAAAAAGATTTCCTAAATTCTCTAATATGGCTTATAAATTTAGAGAATATAATACTAATAAAATATATTTCTGCTTTACCTTGTATATGATATATATCTTTAAGAAAGTAGTTTGGAAATAACTTTAAAAATCTATCTAACATGTTAAGAAACAAAAGAAATGGGAAGGCAAAGATAATGAAGGCTATGTCCTAATGAGTAAAGAAAATGGATAATAAGTATAGAAAGTTAATACAGACTGAGCATTCAGGGCATCCCAAATTTCCTTGTGTTCTATACCATTTATTAACTGTTTATTATCTTGAGATAATACATTTACTATATATCCTTAATCTAAATTACATTATATTTAAGCAATACCCTTCATTAATCAATGTTCTTATCATTTCAGAACAATTTCACATTTATTACATAGTTGATCCCCCAAAATTTCTCTTGAAAATTGGAAAAGTGCTCTTAGTCCTTTGCTATGATAGAAATGAAATTATCATTGTTGATCATTCTAAACCTTAGTTTTATATAATAAAATAAAACCCACCTGTAATTTTACCACATATTTTGTAATACTTTCCAAACCTTTGGCCATAGTATAATTCATATGTAGCATAGGCAGGAAGATATAATGTAGTCATTTGCTCAATGAATATTTCCTTTGTACCTATGCCTTTTTAGTAGGATTGTAGAAGAATAAATGCATGCTTCTGCTTTCATGGAAACTACTTTCTGGTAGGTAAAAAATATTTGCTGTGTTACGTATTTCTATATCTGTTTATTTTGTTAATATTATGTCTATATATTTATTATGTTAGCTGGTGATTGTGCTTTGAAAAAAATAAAGGAGACAAGAGGATATTGAGTGAAGGGAGCTTCTATTTTATAAATGTAGTCAAGAAATACCTCTTTAATGGGATTTCTTAGCAGGAACCTGAATGAAGAGAGAGTGTGAATCATTAGATATTGGAGATAAAGTCTCTTCAGGTAGAAAATAGCATGTACAAAGACCCTGAGGTTGATATCTCCATGAAAAATTAAGGAAATCTAAATGATTTGAAAGAATTGCAGGTTAAAAACAATATTAAGGGGAATTCCATCTCCTTCCATCAATGTGATTACAGTGCTTCAGAATCCTTTGGTTCTTTATCTCCTAGATAAAGAGTGTATTCAAAAGACATTTTGGGGGTTGGGCCTAGAAGCAACATACATCAATTCTGTTTGCCTGCACATGGACTTACCTTCCTTTTCAGAATATAAAGTAACTTTTAAAAGAAAAGTGCATGTTTAAAGGTAGGCTGTGGATTCTATAGCAGCTCATGCATATAGGTGTGCACATTTTTTGCCATTATCTGTCCTTAGAAATCTGTTTGCTGAGCCCCAGAACCTTAATTTCAAGTATTTAGCTATAAAAATATTTAAAGGGGTATTTAAGTTAGATTTTCAAAAGACTAAAATATTTGAAAAATGGTTAAACCCATACCTTATAAGGCCTCTAAATTCTGTTAAACCCTCCAACTTATAAATAGATATATAGTGGGTTCTTTTTTCCCTATGGAGAATTTATTGCTCTTAGAGATTATGTATAAGAAAATAATTTCTGTGACCATATACAGGGCATGTTTCTAAGCAACCCAGAAGATTACAGTGTTTTTCTAGCTGACATTGAAGTGGTTAAAAGAAAACCAATTTGTATGAAGGGACTGTAGTGCAGTGGTGTGATGGCGAGACAGTGGACTTTAGCAGCCGATGCTAGTACAGAGATCAAATCAACCAGATAGGAGAAAGCACTTCTGAGCAAATATGGACAGAAAATTTTAGTGACTAAATGACTTAAGCTTGATTGCTGAGGAAAGTAGCATAACCCCATGAAATCATAGGTTCCCTGTGGAGGAAAATGGAGGAATAAGGGAATAATTAAAAGTTAAATGAGTTTATCTAATGAAAAATATGAGTTAGTAATACCCCAATGAGACTGTTGAAGCTACAAGGACCAAGGTCCTTTAAAAATATTTGGAACACACACACGCACACACACAAACACACAAATCTACTGAGGAGAAATAGGAACTTGAGACAAGTGACATCATCTTTGGATTTTAAAGGTGCATTTTCTGAGTTTGCAACTGAGTTATAGTGTGCAAATTTCAACTCTTGCAGGATTAGTATATTTGGCATATTACATAGAAAAAGACTTACCGTAAGGCATGCAAGCAGCCCTGAGCCCAAACAGATGAATTTGTAACTTTTAAACCACAAACAATTCTCAAGAGAAGGGACATGAAACTTCTACAACTCTTCTTTATTTTTATGTCTCTAAAATTTCCATTCCCACCATACTGTGGTCAAATTATGGTTCAAATTCCTCCCAAAGCACTCCTAATGCATCCTTGTAAATCCTTCAGTTTCTGCAATTTAGCTATGTCCACCTTGGTTGCCTTACTTGTCTACTGTCTGCCCCAGATCACCAGTCCCTGATCTTCAGATGGCCTCCTACATAACTTGAGCCTTTCCCAACAGCCTCAATATATCATCCATGAACCTGCCTTCCCTCTCAAAGCATGATCTAACTTTTTAAAAATAAAGCCCATGTCTGAAAGCATGAGCTCATATTCATCCTCTGTCTGGGACATCTATTCTCATGTTATACATGGTTACTCCTTGCATTCCCTTCTTGCTTCAAGGACTGATAAATTATTTGCCATAAATAGGTCTCTGGTCCTCTGGGAGGATGTTCTAAGTCTATTACTGCTTTTCCTGCAATCACTGCAGCCCCCCCAGTCATGGACAGAAATCTCAGAGTTTAGTGTATTGGTAGATCATACTTCATTGATTCAGTCGTAAGCTATGACTTGGTTTGGTAGCAGCTGAACAATCTGCTTTACATTATTCAGAGTAAATAACATTAACTTCTGCATCAAATTTACTGGTTTATTTCTCATTGCTGTCTGAAGTAGGTTGAGTGGGTCTCTTCAAAGTGGCCTTTCAGGAATTCCATCTCCTTCCATCAATGTAATTACAGTGCTTCAGAATCCTTTGGTTCTTTATCTCCTAGATAAAGAGTGTGTTCAAAAGACATTTTGGGGGTTGGGCCTAGAAGCAACATACATCAATTCTGTTTGCCTGCACATGGACTTACCTTCCTTTTCAGAATATAAAGTAACTTTTAAAAGAAAGTGCATGTTTAAAGGTAGGCTGTGGATTCTATAGCAGCTCATGCATATAGGTGTGCACATTTTTTGCCATTATCTGTCCTTAGAAATCTGTAGATCAGGTGGATTGTACATCTACAAACAGAGTATACTAACTCATCCTCAGAGGAGAGAATAAGAAATCCCAAGCAGTCATTCTCCCAGCTCAAAACCCAGGAACTGAGGATTCTGTAGTTCTTTCCATCATCTTCAAATATATTTATCTTTAACCTATAAACTACAAACTAAAATAATAATCCCTCTGTCTTCTCACCTACTGTACCTGACATATTACTTATCAGGAGGAGATACATTTTGTATGGGGGTAAACTAACTGAGATAAAGAAAGGAAAGAAAGCCTGAGAAGTTGCTGATGTATAACAATGCTACATCAGGCACTGTGCTGTTTGCTGTGGTGTGGAAAGTACTTGTTGGTCTCTAGGTAGAGCATCTATTGTCAGGTGGCTTATACCTCTTTTCTTTCCCATCTGAAAGCATTTTTTTCTCTATATTCTCCTTGACAATATATGAGATGATTACTGGTATCTATATATATAGCTTTTCAAATCTGTCTTGTTTGTCAAAGTTGAGGGGTCCATCAGAAATTTAAATATTAATCAGTCATTTTATTTATTTTTTGCACTGGGGACTGTTTAGATAATTTTTTTTCAAAAATTCTTGAACTTCTGGACTCTTTGTTTATAATCACTTCTGCTTGTTAATTGCCACACTCAGAATTATTTTCTATACATAATTATCAAGCTGATTTACTTGTTTATCTCCTTACTCCCATACCTCTCAATTTAATGAATACTCACTTCAGACTGACTGAAACATTTTATTTGGTGGGAAAGTCATAATTTGAATATGATTTTCAGCACAGATTTAAAAATTGATTGGTTAAAACTGATTTATCAAAGTCTCTTTTAGTCTTATTGTCTACTGTTTGAAGTCCAAAATGAAGTGGCTTACCAATTTTTACAGGCCTAATTAAAAGTCAGAGAAAAAAATTGGAAATGTTAGCTTCAGTTCATATGTCTTATTCAGAGACTAAAAAAAAAAAATGCTAATAAAATTATTGTAGGTTGACATGTAGCCATTAACTCTGCCCAAGAAAGCATGTCTAAAATTGATAGAATTTGAAAGTGAAAGGAAGGTTATGTGCTGGGAAGATGGCATCAAAAGAAATTCCCTCTTTTCCTGTGGGGTCTATAAACTGAGCAGTCCAGATAAGCACTACACTCAGAGACTTCTGTGACAGGCAACAAAACCAGAGCACTTCTCAATTGCCAGCTGCTGATGAACAATAAAAGAAGAAATGCAGAGGAGTTTCATAATAAGAGGGGAAAAGATGCCATTTACTTGAGAAGTGGAAACTCTGCATCTTTAATTTTCAGAAATGAAATAATGGGGATAAGAAAAAAAAAAAACACATCATCTGACAAACTAAGTCCTCAGGGAAATCCTGCACAACTCAGAGAGAACAAACTCCAGAACCCAATCACAAAAATGTGGAAGATTTTTTTCTTCCTATCACATACAGAATTAAAAATTCCCATCATAAAAAAATTCAAGGATCTGGAAAGAAACACAGTAAAGCTGATCAAAGATATAAAAGAAAACCCAGAAATATAAATCTGCTAAGATATAAAATCAATGAACACAAGATTGAAATTGAAAGTTTAAATAATAATGGAGATATAAGATAAAAAGGTCAGTAAAAGAGATAAATCCTGAAGAAAAATATGGAAGCAGAATAGATCAATTGGAAGAGCAAATCAGTGACCCTGAAGATAATAAAAAAGAATTCAGGTGGAAGAAAAATGTAAGATGAAAAAAAATGAGGTAGCACTTTTAGAATTCCATAAGGAAAGGCAATATAAGAATAATGGATACCCCAGGCAAGAGCGAGAAAGAAGGGAAAAAGTAATTTAAAGAAATCACAGAGGAAAATTCCCCAATCTGAAGAAGGAACTAAACATACAAGTCCATGAAACTGAACAGAGTTCTTAAACAGAATATCTAAACCAGGGTATCTAAACAGAATGATACCTGCATAAAGAAGCATAATAGTGACACTTTCAAGAATTTAAACAATTTAAGACAAAGGGAATGGGGGAAGAAGCAGATAACCTCAAAAATAACCCTGATCAAGCTTATATCTGACTCCTTTGATGAAACACTGTGGGCAAGGAGTGAATGGAAAAATGTGTAATCAAAACACTTAACAATAAAAACAGCCAACCAAAATTACTCTATCCTGCAAAACTCTCCTTCATATATGCGGTAGGAATAAAAGTGTTCTTTGACAAACAAAAGGTGAAGGAGTTAGCAAATTCTATTCCCTCTCTCCAAAAAAATGTTTAAAGGTGCTTTAGTAACTGAATCAACGAGAAGATCCACAAAGAACTGTATAAGGTAATCGATAGATTCACAAATTAAGGTCAAAATGGCATAGCAGACCTTCATATATCAATAATCATTCCAATGTATGCACTGAATTCTCCAATTAAAAGACAGAGTCTGGTTGGATTAAAAAACATAATTCAGCTTTCTTCTGTTTCCAGGAAATGCATCTTAGCACTAAAAAATAAACATAAACTCAGAGTAAAGGGTTGGAAAATAATCCTACAATCAAATGTGACCCAAAGAAAGGTAGAGGCAACCATACTTATAGCAGATATAATAGACTTATGACTAAACATTGTAACAGATAAGGATGGACAATATATAAAATTGAGGAAATAATACATCAAGAAGACATAATGTTCATCAATATATACACATCAAATGAAGGAGCATCAAAATATGAGGCAAATGCTATCAAATCTGAAAGACTTTGGAAAAGATACATTCATGACAGGGAACTTCAAAACCCAACTTTTATCAATGGACTGATCAACAAGAGAGAAAATAAATAAAAACACAATAACCTTAAACAAAGAATTAGACCACATGGGCTGAATAGCCATTTAGAGGGCACAAACTTCCAAAAAGCTGAGTACTCATTCTTCTCAAATACAAATGGAAAATTCTCTAGAATTGACCACACATTGGGTTACAAAACAACTATCAACAAATTTATGAAGATCAAAATTGTCATCTTCTAAATTCATAAAGGTTCCAGCTATAAGGCAATCAGAACAAAAAATAGGAAAAACCTCTAGTATGTGGAGTCTGAACAGTAAAACACTACTAAATGGAAACTGGGATAATGAGGAAATCAATGAAGAACCTAAAAAATATTTTGAGACAAATTCAATGAGAACACAACCTTTGGAAACTTATAGGACATAGCAAAAGCAGTACTAAGGGGAAGTTTATAGAAATATTGGCTCACTTCAACAACAAAACAAGGAAAAACTAAAATAACTTTTCTCTGACTTTAGGGAACTAGAAAAAAGGAGCTCTGGTAACTGAATCAACGAGAATATCCACAAAGAACTATATAAGGTAATCGATGGATTCACAAATTAAGGTCAAAATTTGGGTACAATCAAGACCAAAAGCCAGAAGAAGAAGGAAATAATAAAATCAGAGCAGAAATAAATGAAATAGAAGTAAAAAGTATAGTCCAAAAGATTAATGAAACCAATATCTAGCTCATTGAAAAATTAACCAAAATAGCCAAACTTCTAAGGTCACAAGGAAAAGAAGGGAGCAAACTCAAATAGGATCAGAAGCGAAAGAGGAAAATTTAAACAGACATCTCAGATCTAACATTTTATTCCTTTGAATTCTTTGAGGAATTTTTTAATATTGAAGTAATACTGCTTTATAACATATATTTTAGGTATAGTCTTATAAGTCGCCACCTATATATACTACATTATGAGCATCACCAAAATTATTTTTAATCTCTTATTAGTTGAACATAAATGACTTGTGTAATAAGTATTATAGAGGGATACAATTTACTTTGGCATTATTATTTGATTCCTGATGAAGTTGAAGAATTTCTCCTATATTTGCTTTGTTTCCTATTTTTACTTATGTGATTTGTATGTTGATAAAATATACAAATATATTTGTATTTTATCATTTTCCTGTAGGATTCAGAGTTCTTTATATATTTAAATTAACAAACTTGGTTTCTCGTTACAATTACCTCTTAACTATATCAAATAAGCACATTCACCAACCTAAGATTTTTAAAATGTTCATGTTGTAGAAAGTATTTTTTCACATATCTCAAAAAGCTAGTCCAAACCATCCCAGCTCTACTCAAATCAAAATGTTCCATATTTGTTTCGTACACTCAGCAGATAGCCTGATTTCTTCATAGAATGAAACTCAAATTCCTTCCTGTCTCACTCCTCCACCCTTCCCACCATCACATAGATAGCAGTCTCAGTCTACATGTATCCCTATCTCTTTTGCACCCTCTTCCAGTAAACAGAATTGTCCTTCCACCTGGATCTCATTACCTATCACCTCTTTAGTATCTTCACTCTGACTATAGTGTCCCATTTGCTTCTATATGGTTCTTTTTGTTGCTTGTTTTTCCTATGGATATAATCTAGCAAAATTTCCATCTACGTAAGATAAAAACAATCACCCTAACCCCTGCACCAATCCTGCATACACAAGCTCACCCTGCAAACCCTTCCTTGAGCTGTTCTTAATACTGTGACACAAAGCATCCCTGATCAGGTCCAACTGTGAGCATTTACTGAGTGCTCTGATACTGGTACTGTTTTTGTTTCTGGAACCAACACAGATGAATATGTCACCTACTTCTGAAGAAGTGTTAGAGCTTTTATGTACTTAGAGCTCTGGATGTGATTGACACAAGTGCTTTTAATGGAACTTAATTCTGTTGGGGGCAGTTTCTGTGAATTTTGTTGGGATGTCTTTAAATAAAGGAGGAAGTAAGTGACTAAGGGAAGATCTCAGGTCCTCTTCAACTCTTTACTAAAGGACTAAAAATGCCAGTTGGCTAACAGATGCTTTTTTCTTTTTCCCTCACTCTCGAGACTGAAAAGCATAGTGTATGGTTGTCATATCCATGGTGATTGAACTTCTCTTTTCTGAATTAAAATGACAACAAAATGTTTGTTTCCTGAGATTTCTTACCTCCCACCTGCACTCTGTGTTGCTTCCCCCATTGCTCTATTATTCCTACTCTACTCCCTGAGATCATTTATGGATTTCTCATCAATTTATTTTATACCCTGTTTTCTCTTCTTTCTTTTCCTGGTCTATTTTGTCACCAACTATGACTTCTACTTTTGCGTGTATTTTAAAGTACTGAGGAAGAAATAGATTAAAGATTGATTTAATCTAAAAATAAACCTTAAGAAAACTGAAGAAAACAGAATCTAAGTATCATTTCCAAAATTTCAGTTCAATGAGAGCTAGAAAGATCCTGAACTCATCCTGGATTTCCTACCTATGAATCCTATCCAAGTGTTGCTATATATTCTTTATGAAAATGAGTTTTGGAACCATTCCACTCCAGCATGTACTGGGATGTTATATCACGAGTACTGAAATAGGTACTTTCATCCTCCTCCAATAAAACTGTCTTTTTTGCTGTGATTAAAATTAAAATTTTAGGAATAAAATTTTTCCTGGATGTCATGATAATTCAAAGACAAAATTCTCTATATAAATGAGTAACTTAAAATGATCAATGAGCAACATGGGAAAAGAAATATTTTAAAAAGTGAGCTTTCATAGTTCAATGTTACAAATACATGTATATACAAACATATATGGGTATGTATGTATAAAATACTTATATCACTAAACTAACCTATTCTATGACTTTTCTACAACTTTTACTTTTATGTGATTAGTGTCATGTAATGTTTTGTACAGAGTAGCTTTTGCAGAATGCTTCTGAGGTTTTATTTTTTTTTTAATTTTTTTAAAAGATTTATTTATTTATACATACAAGAGCTGGGGTACAGGCCAGAGTCCAGAGAGGTGAGAGGATTCACTAGAGACAGAGTGGGGAGCAGAACAGGCAGACTGACTGAAACACACTGCTGAGGGGAGCAGCGGATGAGGCAGGAGAGGTCTGCTACGCCATGTGGGTCCCCTCCCTGCTCCCTGGCTGGTGGCAGGGATCGAACTTGTGCTGCAGAGGCTGTAGTTTGCTTCATAGTGCGTTGCTTAACCCACTGCGCCACCAGGGAGGCCCGCTTCTGAGGTTTTATATGATAAGTTTCTTGCCATAGCCTTGACAAGTCTTTCAGCTGTGGTGTTGGTGCCTACCATGCTCTCCTGATGCTCCTGTCTGATTTCAGCCCAGGGTTCTCCCTTTGACCTGTGATTCTTTGGGTCATGAGTACCTGAAGAGGGGACTCAAGCTTTATTTTATTGTACTTACATCCTGCATGATGAATGCAGGTAGGATAAGAGTAAGCTGAGTGGCAGATATTTTTGGATTTTTGTGTTAAGGTAGTCAATTTGGGACCCCAGTATTGGTGGTCATGAAGTCCAGGGCTAGCTGACATCCATTTTGTCAGTGTTTACAAGAGAAGAAGAGTAGAGTGGAACTGAGAATCTTGCTTCTGTTCTCTGTAGAAGATTTGGAGTCCATTGAAACAGTAATAAGTAGGATTTGTAATATGTGTGTGATATGCATATAATGAATGATTTTAATTCTTTGGGAAAGTAACTTGATCCATTTATATGCAGAATTTAAAAATTTGATTACTTTTAGGGCTCTAAATTTTAAATACATTTTCAGAAAAACAAACATGTTAGTAGAGGACTGAATGTCAGTCTCTAAGGAGTGTAAAACAAAATGTAACCGTTTATATCTGAGAAATGCTTATTTTTTTTAACTCTGTTTTCCTTCATTTAAAAAATAATCATCAATCATTCTTTTTATAATCAGGAGACTTATCATAAATATGGAACTTAAATTTGCTTGTGCTAAGGTTTGTAGCTTGCAATTTGAAATACCTGATAATTGATTTTGATTTGTTGGTACTAATTATTACAAGGATTAAATCTTCACTTATTACTAAGATTTGTTTTGCTGGTCTTCTTTAGTCATTTGCTGAATTTTTGTATGATTTGCTTTTTAAATAAAAAATTTTATAGGCAAATACTTTGGGTGTTACTCAATCAGAACACTTTATTCCATCACATTCTCAGGCTGTTAACCAAAGAATGAAATCATGATGAGATCATTAAGAGGCAATTTGGTGCTTTAGAAACTATTCCACACACTACTTAAGAAAGACTCTCATCTATGCCTTTGAAATTACAATGACTAAGAGTTTTTAAGATTGGTATTATTGTGGTGTATCAAAGTCCCTCTGTAATATAACATGTCAACATTTGAACATAATTTATAAATTCTCTATTGTCAGCGAATTTATTGTTTTCACTTACCAGAATGGAAAAAAATGAGGAATGAAAGTTAAATGATTAGCCCAAGCACATACATCATCATTTTAAACATCTGAACATGGAAATCTGGTCTCTGACATCTAACTAAGTGCTCTATTCATTATAGCCACTATCCCACCAACTATGCTGTTTTCTTTAGATAATCCTGATAGGATTAATTAATTTAAAATATGCTCTATAACAATTACTGTAACTTGGCATTATTTGTAAACTTTATTTTGAATTTTGAAAAATATTAAAATTTAGAGAGGTCATGAGAAAGTTAGGGAATAGAGGATACTATGTAAATCTAAGTTTGAAAATACTTGAAATTAAAATTTTGTTATGATATTTTTTTCATAACAAATTGAAGCTGATTTCTCAAATTTTAAAGCTAATGAGACAGATGCAGAATAACTTTTTCCTAAACATTTTATGTTTACTTCTGATTTGAGCTGTGCTGTCAGTGTTGTGAACTTTCTTCTTCATATATTTGTTTCAGTTTTCTTGAAAACATGAGGAAAATTTAAAAATGGACATTTTAATTTTCTTAAATTTGTGGATAAAGTGGGATAATGGAGGTCTTATTTTATATTCGGTTTGGGTTACTTTGTTTACTTTTAGTTTTAATAATATGTGAAACAAGACAAAACTCTCTAGTGTATAAGCCAGTTTATTTTATTGTGCTCTGTTTAGTTATTCAAGAAAAAAAAGTTATAGAAGTGTAATTGTTGCCATCTGTTGTATTTGAAGTAAAATCTAGCCCAAAAGTCAAAAAAGTCATGGCAACAACTTATAAAAACAACTGCAATAATATCAACTCACTATGGTTACTGGTAAAACTTTATTTTTCTCCTAAATGAAGTAAGTTTCCTTAGAGGATTATTTTAACATTTGATTTATATCATTATTAAATTTGCCTCCAAAATCATCAAAGACTCTAATAACACTGTTATTTAACTCTCTGCCTGATAGGAGATTAGCAGATTTTCCTGTCACTCTGACTCAGACCTCATCAAAACTCCCTCTTTGAAGAATATTATTTCTTAGAACTTATTAGGATATTATTTTAAAGAGAAAAATGTGTACATATGTGTATAAACTTTCCCATAGTATTACATGGCTACTGTTATTGGCAAATATTAGATGCAAATTTGGATTTGGATTTTCATTATGTCTTAAAAAAATCCAATATAGGATTTTCATTGTGTCTTATAATAATTTTTCATATATAATACTACTATTTTAGGCTATATTTTGGGTATGTTTTCCTTTAGAAATTGTAGTTGTAAAACATTAGGTGGTCTTCAAGATAGACATGTGTTACACAAGATTTTCCTCTCTTGAGAGAGTAAACGCATAACAATGGCTTCCTTTGAAATCTACAGTTATATTTAAATAAATTCATTGGTATTGCCAATGTATATACTCATATTTTGATTTCCAAAAAGAGAACTCCAGACTCTGTACCAAAAAAAAAAGGGGGGGGGGTGACTTTACATATAACACACATTTAAAGCATAGATTTAATGATTCTAAATATTTTCAAAAGAAGAAAAATCAAAATCGTTGTGAACAAGAATGTAACATATTTTAGAGACATTAGCATAAAACTTGCTGTCATTTTTTATTAAAGAAATAAAATAGCTATGTAAGTTAAATAGTTTAAAATACTATCAAAGAAAGTATTGATTTACAAAGAAGAAAATAAATTTGAAATTGTTTTTTTAATGATACTATTTTGTATAAGTCTGTTGTTTCAAATATTAGTAAAATCCTAGAAAATGTGGTTTACAGTATTATCAGGGTTTATATATGTATAAGACTATTTGGTAGAGAAGAAAATGTATAGAAGAAAAAAGTATTCATTTGCTTTATACATATCTTGCTTACTTATTAAATATCAGGAACTATGTTAGATATCTTGTGGGTTTTAAGGAGTTTATAGGCAACATTAGAGGGAGATGATAACATATATTCACGTCATTGCATTACTTATACAGCCTTATTACCAGGTTCACATAAGTCTAGAAATTGGATTGTATTGTTAATATTAACATTATTCTTTTGACTGTATTCCCCATCACAAAAGCTATCTTTTCTATGTCTTTCTAGGATTCCTTACATGGTACTCAGATGTATCTAGAATTGGATATTTTAAGAACAAAAACAACTTGGCAGGTTTTTCTCTGTTCTTTTTCTTTTGAAAACCGTTTGGTTATACATGGTTTAAATAGTTGATAGTCAGCCTACCAAGCTACTGGGTGCCACAGAAAGTTGTGTGTGCATGCACCTTATTGCTGCTTTCTATTCTCAAAGGCACTTTGTCTGCAGTGAGATCTTCTGAAACCTCTGCTTCTGCCCTTTCTTTCCACCAGATTCTAAGTAGCAAAACATTGATGCCAGGGCATTTTCCTTCTTCAGCCAAACATACTATTCAATCATCTATAAAAAATCCAGTGCTGAGGGAACATGTCAGCTGAAACGGAAAACCCTTCACCTACTGGGAGAACTGATATTCTTCAGGCTCTGTAATTATTTTATGTAACTAACATATGGAAAATTCTCTCTACTATTTTGGTGAATGTAACATTAATATTCAGAACTTAGTGAAATGGTCATTTATTTTTGCCTGCCAGTAGCTCCTTCCCTCTCTAGGATTCAGAGATAAATCCTCATGAATAGGAAAGGAAGATTCTGTCAAAACCACTCAATCTTTTAATAATGAGAGCATTGTTAGTGGAACAATCTTATGTGCCTGTCTTTATTTCCCTTAAAGACTTTCCCACAGTTTATTGACTTTAGCTGGGTATATTACTTGTACTCAACCTCACCTATCTTGAACTTGACTAAATCCTAAAATGAGAACAATTTAGAAACAGCTGGGATAACTGTAACATAAGAGAATATAGACAAGGAACTATAGGACTTCAGCAGAGTCTTAAAGCTGAAATTTAAGGCATTTAAGAGAATATATATCCAAGGACCCACAGGTTCATGTTTGACTGTAGTTGGTATGATATGGGAACCTTATTTGATAGCTTTATGCACAAGAGAAAATTTAAAATGTAAAGAGACAAAAGTTCATAAACTAAATGGAGAAGAAAACAAGTAGAAGTATAAATACAGAAGTTAGCTGTGTGAGCTAAGAAAATTTAGCATGTAATAACAAAATTAAACTGTATATTATAAATCAAAATGATTATCATCTGAAATCAATCTAATGAATGTAATTTAAATTCTTATAGGAGGCCTGGAGATTGAGTCTTAAAAATGAAGAACTGAGAGTAGAGTTCACCCTCATAAAAAAAAATAATAAAAAGCAATTGTTAAGATAGTAAAAGAAGGAGTATTTTATGAGTGAAATGAACTGTATACATTGACAGGTCTCCCTTAGAGAAAGAAAATATTAATGAAAAGAAAGTAAGATGAGATCTAGTGAAATTTTTGAATTGGGAAAGCAGAAAAAAACATCTAGTAGTATTTAAACTTTTGGTTGCAAATCTGATATCAACCAACAAAAAAGTTTTATTTGTACAACAAATTAAATCAGAGCGAAATAACATCTATCTATAATTTAAAGAGAAAATTAGTGATCTAGGTTTAATTATCAATCCAAGTGAATTAGTATTCATTTGCATTAAAATATTACTTGTTTTTAAAAACATTAGCCATGAAATTTGAAATGAAAGTAAATTGAAGTTTAAGTAATCATAACTATGTACAAAATTCAGTTGTAACAAGATTACTAAAAATGTGAAGTACACTGAAAACTAACAATAATAATTAACTGTCTAGATTTCAGATGATATTCATAGCATAGCAGAGACTTCAGAAGGAATAATGAGTAGAGAAGTTGTACAAAGATGAAAATAGCTAATAATTAAATATTAAATAATTAACTATTTAATTCAAATTTTTGAAAACAGTGAGAACATGTAATTTTTGTAAGCATGTCAGAAATGAGTGACCAGAGGGCCTATGCTAAGTGAAATAGGTCAGAAAGAGAAAGATAAAGACTGAATGTTGTCACTTATATGTAGAAAATAGAAAAACAAAACAAAGGATTGAAACAAACTCTAAAACCAAACCTTGAAAGCTGACAATAGAACTGAGGCATTCAGAATGAGAGAAGGGGGGTTATATATGTGAGATAAGGGTAGGGGAGAACACAATTGACTATCTGGAACACTATGGGTGCATTTGTGTTGGGTGCACTATAATGACTACACCTGATGGGAGAGCTTGTATCCTTCCAAAATAGCAAGGATGTATACTAATGGTACGTCAATAAAATAATTAAAATGAGCAAGATAAAAATTGAAAATTAAATATACAAAATTATAACTAGTCAAGCTTAAAAGTTCACACCTCTGAGTACTGACATAAGGTGCTTAAACTTAAAATCAAATATAGCAACTGTAAGATCATCAGCATTTTTATAATATTTATTGCACATTAGTTGAGTACCTATTTATACCAAGTACTGTTCTAGAAGTAAAAGATAGCTCCATCTCTCTCTCTCTCTCTTCCCCCCATCCTTTTATTCTATTTCTCCCTCTTGTCCTCCCTCCCTCTGAAAAAAAGAAAAGAGGAATAGAAATACAAGATGTAACTGTAAGTTAGATGGTCTGAAAACTTTTGCTGAGAATGTGACATTGGGGCAAACACTTAAAGAAGATAGGACATTGTCAGATTTTGAAGAATTTGTTTTCAGCTTAGATATAGGAGTGACATAAAAGATGATGCCCAGGTTTTTGACAAAACCTGGGTGGTAGAGTATCTATCACTAAGATGGGAAAAGTAAAGGGTGGAAAGTTTTTGGTAGACAACTGAATTTAGTTTGGATATGTTGAGTTTTAGGTACTAAGAAAGGAGTTGGATATGAGCCTAGTTTCAAATAAATTAATAAATGAAAATGTTAAATAAGTCACATTATATTATATATTTTAATAACATGAACTTAAAAATAAATATTACATGACAAATTGTAGCTATCAGAAACTGTCTGGATAGACAGTTGGATATGTCCATCAATACTGATATTTGGATATGTCCATCAATACTGATATTTCTATCAATCAAGTGTGAGCCTTGAGAATGATAATCCTATTTTAATTATCATTTCTTTTATAATTTCAATTATACTTGAAATTAGGGTTTTATCATACGTTGTGCCCATCTAATTTCTATTATGAATTAGTTACTCTTATCATTTATACAGTTTTCTGGGGCTTATTTATATCTTTATGGATTTAGAATTCTCTTAGTATATTGTTTTTTACCATTTTTATCTGAGATATTTTGCTAATATGCACTCTTTATGCAATTATTAAATCTCAGAAATTTGATCCAGAATCATACATAAAATAGTAATTATTTGTTTGTTTCTCTTTTAATATATAAGTCAAGAGAAAAGACAGGAAAAGACAACAATACTTTTTTAAGCTTCATACTTCTGTAATTTGCATCCCCATATTTTTGAAAATAATCTTTCTATTTTAACATCAAATCCCCTGTAATGTAAAGGTTGGGATCATTGGAAAATAAGGCCTATAGTGTTACTATGGATAATTAATAGTTACAGTTTGTCACATGGGATTTTGTTAGATAACAAGTACCAACAATGGATGGCATTAAGGGAACCGAGAACCTTCCAAGGATTTTCTGAAAACCATGACCCCAGGATGACTATGAGATGAATCCTGGAGAGCACTATCAGGAGTCTGTGGACTGGAATGTGAATTGGTAACAGAGAAGTCTCAAAGAAGTTTTGAGAAACACCATGCTTTGCTTGATCTTCATCACAGGTAGCTTTTGGCTCATTGTGAAGCTAACATTTTAGTATCTCCACTTGGAATGTATTCTGCATTTAATTCAGTTTGGAGGAGGTTCTGAAATCCAGCATACCTCCTCTGTGACTTATTCTCCCTGTCCTTTAACAAGAATGCATCCTTCTACCTTCCCTCCTTCCTCTTTCTATTCTCCTTTCCCTTCTCTCCCTCTCCATTCCTTCTTTTCAAGTGATTTGCCTGTTTTTACTATCATCATATCTTTATCATCTCCATGCTCTTAGTTTAATTGTTCATTTATTTCTGAACTTACTGTTATTTCTTTTTTGTTTGCTTGTTTCTTTGGTTTCACTGTTTTTTATCAGATTCCTTAAGTTGGATAATTAATGACATCAATTGTCAGTCTTTCCTTTTTAAATATAATATAAGCACTTTGGCTGTACATTTCCCTCCATTGTCCCTTGTAGTTGTATCTAACAAGTTTTACATGTAATTTTTGTGTCATATGTTAGTAATATCTGTGTGGCTATTTCCTTTATAATATCTTTATTGATTCTTAGTTAAAATGTGTTTCAAAAATTCTTAAATAAAAATACACTTTTATTATCAGTGATTTCTAACTTAATTATATTCTGTATTGAGGATGTATTCTGTGTTAGACCAATATTTTCAATTTTATTGAAACTAGTTTATGGTATATTACATGATCACTTTTCTGTCTTTAACTTCACCAAATGTATTACTTAATTACTGGTTTAAAACTATATAATCTTTTTAAAGCTTAAATATGTTGCTTAAATATTCTGCATCTTTTCTGATTTTATTGATCTGAGGAAATATTTATATACTTCTGACATATATTCTTTGTAAATAATATGGATTGCAAGTAGCTTCTCCCATATACTGAGTTTGTACTAACATTTACTGTGTGTTTTTATATGTGGAGAAAATCTATTTACTTTTTACCAAATATACTTTGTCTATATTTTATAGAATTTAATTTATTCCTTTTATTTCTTTATATATTTGAAAATGTAAATACATTCAGTATTTTAAGTTCTGAGTTCTGAGTATAAATGTACTTTTCTTTTTTTATCCTTGTTGATTTTCTCTGCTTGTTTCCTTGTATATTTGTATGTGCCAGTGTCAGGAGTGCAAGAGGGAAGTAAGAAATTGGTTGAGGTTGAGCTTTGCTAGTGAGAATTATTTATTTTTCTGCAAGGTGCTGATGTATTAAAAACCTTAGGCTATCTTAAATTTATTTCTTATGAATGATGTGATAGAGCTTAAATTTAATTTGGTAAACAAAGAGAGACATAGAAATATAAATGTGAGGATGACATGGTTAGATTTCTGATGCAAGGAGAGTGAATTAAATGATTTAGGTAAATAGTTGAAAGTTGGGGATCAATTCAATTTGCTAGCTAGAAACAAAGCTGCAATGAAAACCTTTGTTCCTTCACTTTTACATGCTATATGAATATTTCCTTAGTAATTACTAAAAGTGAAATTGCTAAAGAGAGGTGTAGTTTTGTACTTAGAGTTCATGGTATATACCTGGAAATTTGGCAGATAATTACTTTTATAGCAATGAATAGAATTACCTCCTTTAAAAGATATGGGTCTTTGACCAACTATATTCTTTATTATTTTCATTTCTACTTTCACTCCATTAAAAATAAAATATGTGTGCATGTATAGAATATATTTAAATACATTGTAATTTCACAATACTTATATCAGTGAATTTTTCTCTATTGCCTTATTTTTGATAATGTGGATGGATTATTATATTTGGAATTATGGCGATACCATAATTCTAAGAAGCCAGTATTGGTACTGCTTTACTGGAAAATGTGATGAACTTTGGTGTTAACTTTGTGTTTGAAAGTCCATTTGGATATACCTGAATATCAGAAAGAGTCTCACTACATAGAATTTAACATAAAGTGACCTTCTTTTCCAATAGCTGATGATGGATTTTTTTCCTCAATATTAAAGCAAGTATAATATTTCCAGGAAGTTTGGTATTAAATTTTTAATGCTTTATTCAAAGAATGATATAAACTTATATTCAGTAGTATTTGTCAACCTCTTTTGTTTCATAGAGTTATATATAATTCCTTATAATTGTAATTATAAGATATTTGAAATTGCTTATGGATTGATGGACCACATATATTAACTAAATGTATATTGAAAAATTAATAATTATGTTGGTCACTGCTGAGGACCAAAATATCTAAGAGGGTGTTTTAATTAAATTCTACAGTTGAATAAAAATCCTATCACTAAGTTCCTGAAGTATTACTTTCAAGGCAATCTTTGAAATACACATTATTCTGTCAGTTGTGGTCAACTTAAAGTCTTGACTTTTTAAAACTCCAATTAGCGGTCCCTGGTGGCGCAGCAGGTTGAATGCCACACTGTGAAGCATCCGCTGCACAGCAGCATGAGTTATATCCCCTGTCAGGGAGGGGACCCACATGGTGCAGCAGACCTCTCCTGTCTTGCCAGCTGCTCCTCTCAGTCCCCACTCTGTTTCTGGTGAATCTTCTCACCTCCTGCGACTCTGACCTGTACCCCCGCCCTTGTACGCATAAATAAATAAATCTTTAAAAAAGAAACCAAACCTCCTATTAGTTCATTTTACAAAAAAAAAAAATCTTTTATCTATAATAATGTGGGAATTTATTTAGTATATTTATAATTAATGCAAGAATTGCTAAATCATACTGACAAAGGCATTTTCAGTTTCATAGGTAGGAAAACTGTTCACAAATCTAAACCAACTAAAATGGAGATAAAAACTAAATATTTTAAAAACTAAATTTGTGCATGCTATAGCTAAAAACTCTCTTCTATATTCTCCTACTAGTTCAAGCCCTAACTTTCCCAGTATGCTATTGCCTTTTCTTGGTCTTCCTTTTCTCAGTGTCTCCCCATTTCAGTTTCTCCTCCTCATTGTGTCTACAGGTAATTAATTCTTAAAAGTTTTGTTTTAAAAAAGTCAATCCCTTCTCCTGACAGGCTTAACACTTGCCTGGGAAGCAAGACTGTCTACATTTTGGTCTCATCATGATTTCTTGTCTGCAAAATTTGTTGTGGCAATTCATTTATTTAATGGCTAAGTAGATTTTCTGATTCTCATGTCTCAGTTCTGACTCAGGCAAACAGTTGTTTGAAATGAATCATCATTTCAGCTTTTGTAATAAAGTCTTCCTTGAAGACTCAGAATAAATATTGCCATGTCTGAAATCTTAAATTCACCCCTCTATCTCCTGGCCCCATTCACAATTCTGCTCCTAACCAAGTATTTTCCTTCCATCATATCCATGCCACTGATGAGAAGGTAACATTATTTGACTAAACTGATCGTATATTCTGTGTCCCTATTCTTCAGTACAGGGATAATTTCTATTGTACATTTTTGTGACAATTCAAATGAGGAAATAATTTTTAGGGTATAGTTAATAGGGATGAATATAGACTTGAAGTCTCGGATGGGCTAGAAATAAAGATTTTAAGTAAGGAAATGTGAACTAGCACTGTATTTCTCTTTTTTTAATCATTCTGGCAATCAGACTAGGAAAAATTATTAATAGTGCATTTGAATTCCAATAATTATTGGTGTGGCATTGGTATTTTTAAGTTACCGTGTACATAAAACACTACTCAGAAAGTATTCCTTTCCACATTCGCTCTCCTCCTCCTGTTGCAACAACAACAAAAACCAAACAAAATTAAAAAGTATTCAGAGAAAAATTTAAATGTATCATATTCTCATATCTACGACCATGCTGACTTTGATTGCTCCCAGGATCATTAGCCTTCATTAGTTCATGAGGAATTGAGATCAGGCTTGGGAATTTTTCTATGTGGGGAAAAAAAATAATGAATGACTGTTTGCATTTGTATGATGCTTAATGACTTTTAAATAAATTATTTTTAAATCTATGGGATATATCCTATTACAAATTTCAGTAGAAGCAAGGTAAAGAAGAGATCCTCTTTCTTAGGTCCCTCAGTTACTTAAAATTACTTCTCCTTATATAACTTTTATATAATAATAGTTCCTTATCCCTAAATACTTTAACATTTAATAATAGTCATATATAATTTTCATGATAATTTTAATAATTTTCTTTGGGGTAATTTTTTTTGCATTTATATTTATTATGATTACTTTTGATTTGGCATTAAGTGGCTTTTCTAATGTTAGAGGTGTTGGCATTATCCCTTCTTCATTTGCTTTCTTTTCTGCTGGCTCTTAGTAGTGTCAGAATAACTTTGCTTTTGTCCTTTGGTTTTCCTTTTTTGAAAAATATCCCCTAATGAAACCAGAATGATTATTATCTTTAAAAACTGTTAATTTGCACTTTTAAAACCTCCATTTTGATATCATTTATCTGAACATCGAATAAGCAAAGTTTGGCTGCTATCAGGTTAAGAAATAAATTTCCATTCCCTGCTGTCACAGACTTCTTGACTAACTCTGAATTATTTTTTAGTTTGTAAGCTCCCTTTGCCTTCAAAATCTCTGTTTGGCTTCTCTGATCTGATAGACACTTGCTTTCCATGTTTCTCAAAAACTGACTAGGCCTGGGCCCCTTCTCTGACTGCCTTAGTTCTTTTGGGTGTTCCTTTCCTATTATCTTCTTTGGAACTGGACCTTTTTCTCTGAACAAATGAGTCACGTTTATCTAAAGCTTACCTTTCAACTCTTTAGTTTTTTTCTTCTTTTGCTTATGTTTGGGGCCTCTGGAAATCTGAGCCTGGGGAAAAGAAAAACAAATACTCTGAACTTTTCTTCCTAAGAATGCCTTGGTCTTATCCTTTCTGTGTCTTTGCAACAGAAACAAAGCCTGCATATCCATTTCACATAGATCCTTCTCCCCAGAGCTCTTTTATCCAAAAGTAAAGTGAAGAATTTATAGTCATCTGGTGAATTTCAACATAGTAATTGAAGTTTTTAAATAGAAATTTTACTGCTTAAGATTTTGGCTAGGATTATCTGATTAATCATTATTAATTATGTTAGTAGTAATGAACAGTATCAATGGATTGTCTTTTTATGTGCCTAGTGAGGAGGTAAGTTGTTCACAGACACATATAAGAACTCTAGATGTGTTGAATAACAATCACTTCTCCACTGTAGTCAATATTGTGTTTTATGAGCCATCTGCTGAGAGTCAATAAAAGATATTGAGGATCATGGTCCTTGGATAAGACCTGGGTTCAATTCTTTGTCTGCCAAGTAATACATGTATGGCCTTGTATAAATTAAACATAGTTTTACCCAACAAATACTTTTTCAGATGTATATTTTATCTACCTCTTATTTAGTTGTAAAATTAAAATTCCTTAAGTGTAAAAATTTTATTACTTAAACTACATCATTAGTCCAAAGAAATGATGCCTAACTCATTGAGTCGTTGTGAGATAAAATCAGATTGTACATACAAAACACTTCACTTAGAGTTTGACTCATACTAGTAGTCAGTAAACTATAGCTCTCCTCCCTACCCCAGTAATTATCAAGCTGATAAATTACTTGGCCAGAAATCTGTCAGGATCTCATTATTTATATATCTTAATATTTCATAAAAATTTTTAGCATTAAATCGACTAGGATAGAAATGATATAAACTATAATAAAGTGAAAAAAATCTAATTGATATTTGATCAATTTTGAAGCAAATTCAAATCATGGGTTAAAATTTTACGTTTTTCCCACTTTTTTTTTTTTATTTCTTGGTAAAAATATTCTGGAAATCAGTGGTTAATTATATACCTAAATCTCTCCTTTCAAATAAAATGTAAAAAACAAAAGTTCTCAAGTACTTGAGGATTTGAAAATACCCCAGATACGATATTAGCTATTGACTGTTCCCTCAGAGTACCTACATGTCAGAGAAGTTTTAGAAAAGTAGCCTAGAATAGTGGAATACATGATAATTTATGTTTGCCATGCATCTCTAATCTGTCAAAGAACAAAGATAAGGAAGCAGTCGTATTATTTCTGACACCTTACATAATAAGGTCAGGTATAAATACTTCAATACTGAATTAAAAGTTCTAGCCTGCTTTTCACATTTTTTTTTCTGTATTTTCCCAGGGGCATACTCAGACTGGACCAGTTGTTCTTCCACAAATATATTATACGAGTTGACACTTTTGAAACTTCAAAACAGTGATGCACTGTGTTAGGAATTCCATGTGTCTAACCTCAGTTCTCAGTCAACACTCCACTCATCTTTCAAATCTTAGTTCTGAGCTTGCAACCTCTTTTATTTCTATTTCTTGTTAGCAATATCCATCTTGATATTTCCACAGCAGTTAGGCTTGGTTCTCTAGTATAGCATTTATTTGTGTCTGTGTGTTTTTCTTATTTTTTAAACTGAAAATCTGAGTAGTTAATAACATTTAAAGAAATGGAATTATTAGTTAATCTTTCTATAAAGAAAACACCTAAGACAGTTTTATGAATGACTAGAATATTTCAGTCAAATGAAATTTTCCAGAGAATATCCCCTTCTCTCTCTCTCTCTCTTTTTTTGTTTTTTTGGTGGGGAATGGGGTTGCCATAAAGAATAGCTGTTTATTTCGTACAAGATGCCAGAAGATCTGGTATCTGGTGAGGACTTACTTCCTGGTTTACAGATGGTCAGGCCATCTTTTTTTACCCTCCTGTGGTGGAGAGTAAAATTGAAAATTTTAAAGATGTAAAATTAAATGGTTTTTCATTGTCATTATGTGATTATTATAAATATGCACTATTTAGATACGGTTTATTCACTTTTTGATCCTCCTCTTATTTCTCTTTATTTTACTAATAATAGAAAATTAAATATTGATATCAAGATTAGGTAAAGACAATAAAGAATGTTAATTACAGATCACTGTAATCTTGAACATAAAGGCAAAATATTCTTTTTTTAAAAAAATTATTTATGCATACTAGAACTGGGGTACAGGCCAGAGGTATGGGGGTTAGGAGGATTCACCAGAGACAGAGTAGGGAGCAGAACAGACAGATTGACTGAAGTACATTGCTGAGGGGAGCAGTGGGCAAGGCAGGAGATCTGCTGTGCCATGTGGGTTACTTTCCTGGCCTGGCTGGGGCTCGAACTCTTGCTGCAGTGACTGCGGATGATTTATAGTGTAGTGCTTAATCCCTTGTACCACCTGGGAAGCCCCTAGAGGCAAATTATTCTAAGCAAAATATTGGAAGTGAATTCAGGTGTTTTACAAAATTATGAACAAATTATTTTATTTTAGAAATTCAAGTTTGACTTAATATCAGAAATTCTGTTAACACATTTGCCATACTAGCAGGGTAAGGGAGGAAAAAGGTCACTTTTCTTATTAAATCATTTGATAGGATTCAAAACCCACTGATGATTTATAAAAGAAAAGCATCCTATAAAATTAGTATTAGAAGGAGATACTATTTAGAACAAGTATTATACTTAATGAGGGAAATGTTAGACACATTCCTTTTTTTTTTAAAATTGACGTATCGTTGGTTTACAATACTAAATGTTTTTATTTTTGAATCTAGATTAGAAAGAATGCTTAATATCAGTATTTGTACTCAACATTGTTTGGGTCCTAAAAGTGGGTGGCAAAAGTAGGCAATGCATTATACTGAGGGGCTTTGTCTAGGATATTCCCCCAAGGGTATCACAAGTCTAGAGCTATGTTTTGCAATACGCTAGCCACTCTGTACATGTAGCTTCTGCACTGAAATGTACTTTATATGTAAAATACAATATTATTTCAACAACAATAAAAAATACAAAATATTTTTTTGGGTGATATGTTAAAATGTTAATATGTTGTATACATTGGGTTAATGAAAATATTATTAAAGTTTATTCCTCAGATTTTGTTCATTTTTCAGTTGTCATTACTAGAAATGTTAAAATTAGGTATATGATGGGCCTTCATGGTGGTGCAAGGACTAAATTGAAGCTTTGGCAGCCACTGCAGCATGAGTTTGATCCCTGACCAGGGAGGGGACCCACATGGCACAGCAGACTTCTCCTGCCTCACCTGCTGCTCCCTTCAGCAGTGTATTTCACTTGATCTGCCTATTCTGTTCCTCACTCTCTCTGGTGAATCCTCAACCACCCCACATTTCTGGCCCATACCCCACTTGTTGTATGCATAAATAAATAAATAAATCTTTAAAATAAAATTATTTTTGTGACTGGCTGAGTTGCATTATATTTCTACTGCAGAGCTCTGATCTTGACTATATCCTCCTTGATGGGCATTGTTTCAGGAGGGGATGGGTGAAGATAATATAAATGCTGGCAAAATGGAGGCTGCCTAGCTCTCCGTCTGCACTAGGTTATAGCTATCACATCTGGGAGTCTGCAGGGACCTCTCCAGATTACGAAGCCATAGCTAAATATTGGGAGTTGTGCAAGAAAGGAATCTACCAGTCCAGTCTGTAGAGGCTGAAGTGCTGCCACTATGACAAGCCTCAAATGGCAACCAGTTGGGGACTGCAGCTGATTGTGACTTTTGACTTTGGTGGCTGCCATGAACATCTAAAGTTTGATGTTGGGCCTTTAAGGCTGGAACAGAAATTTAGGCTATAAACTTTTGCTTCTCTCCAAGTAGGCTGTATGATTCTTGAGGTGATCCTGTATTTTACTATCTTTTTATCCCAAGTGTTAGTACCCAGTGTTTTGGGTATGAAATATATTCCAATTTTATTTGCTGAGTCAAACTGGTATTCTTTGTTCAAAAACTTTCCGTAGGACCAATATTCTTAGTGTTCTTCATTCACTACTGTATTCCTTTGGGATAATAAGCAAACAGATTCCTTTCTTTAAGTCCACAGAGTTTCTCAGAGGAGTAGAATAATTTTAAAGTGCAGGGTTCTGGGTTCTTTTTAATATGTATCGTAGATTCTACATTTAGAATATTTATTATTTCTGTATATTAAATTCATTTTTAGAATAACTTTTTATGGCTTTAGTTAAGAAGAATTTGTACCAAAAAAATCTGTGAAATTCCATAATTATAATAAAGTAATAAGTAAGGTGTTTGAATATCTTAGTTATAGAATAGATAATAAAATAATTTTATCTCTTTTGTTCTTTTTCTTGACTTTTCTTTCACTAACATTGCCAACAAATTAATTCACAAATTTACTGTTGCTATTAAACATCTACTATATAAGGTTTTGTGAGAGCTAACAGATACTAAACATGTTTTCTATCTTCAAGCCATTTATTATCTAATAGAGTTAAAACACACCAATAATTTAGCAAACACAGGGTGTGAAAAAGTTGGGAGCTATCAAAATTCAGAGCTGTCAAGTTCCTGAGAAAAGAGAAATCTCTTCAACTTGAGATCAAAGAAAATATAATTGTTCAAGTGACATCTGGACTGAGTTTTAGATGGTCAGTGGAATTTTGGATAAGAGGAGAAAAAGAAGATAGCATCTTTAATCAGAGAGAACAGCATGAAAAATATTCTAGTCTTGTAAAATGAAGTGACTACTGAGCTGAGCTACAATTTTGAGGATTTTTTTTTTTTCAGTAAATAATGGTAGTGTTTCCTTTATTTGATAGGCAATTAAAAGCACAGGAAAATGTAAACATGTGTGATATAATCAAACAATAAGGAAGATAATATAAAGTTGAATAAGGTAACTTAAAGGCTAAGAAGGCATAATTTAAGGGAGTGTTGATAGGGGAATGATATAAATAATCAGAGCAAATGTGAAAACTGCTGTGGAGAAAGAATTCACAGGATTTAACTTTGATATCTGTGATACAGAAAATGGAAGTAATTACAACTAGAGATCTGACACTAATAAACAGACTAGTGAATAAATTATGCTTTTCAATTTTTAATCTAACCAAGTATGCAAATTTCACCCTAACTCCCTTTAGTGGCAAACCTTTCCTCTTTATTTACTTTCTATATTTTTTACAAATTAGTTGTCTTCAGTTATTATTTTCACAATTCCATTTTCTGTAAAGGCCTTGGCCTCAAAATCTGTTTTCCATCAAGGCCACCCCACCAGTATTTTTTAGGTAAAGGTCTTTGATGGTCTCTATGTGGCTTCATATGACAGACAATTTCTATTCCTTATCTACCTTAACCTCACTGAACTATTTGAGAATGGTAATTAATTTACCCTTTTGAACTCTCTGCTATCTTGGACTGTGACATAGCTATCTTTGTTTCTTTTCATACATATCTGACACTTTAAAGAATAATGCTTCCTTAATCTGTTTAATAATATTACTGTTTCTCAACTCTCTGTTTTTAGCCATTACATATTATTTCACACTTATTTCCTATGGTTTCAAACCATTATTTCTAATGTCTTTTAGGCAAGTATTTATTGAGCATCTAAGTTTGTCAGGCACTGTCTTAATGCCACAAATAGTATGTACCTAGCTCTTTCTCCTGAGCTTCAGATCCAAATTGCCTATCTGTCTACTTGAGTTAATCAATCTCCTTATTCTATCACAGGTCCTGGGAAGATAGTATTACACATTTCGATCCCTCCTTAAGCTTAATGTTACTGCACTTTTTTCTCAGTGAATAGTAGCATCATTTTTCCAGTTGTCCTAATTAAATTCTTGTAGCCATATTTAACACTCCATTTCAGTGGATGACAGTATGGCAGATACAATGGCCAGAAATCAAATGTTTTCTTTTCATGACAGAATTAAATACCTCCTGAAGAAAAAGAGGAGTAGAAGGAAGATATTTTTGTGTAGAAAACAAAATGAGAAATAACCATTTTTCCTCCATGGAATTGGCTAATGTGTAATTATGGAGATTAAATATTGATATTGAAGTGAATGACCAAAACAAGTATAAAATATTGTCCACCTGAATATATGATTCAAATTTATGCCTCTAATTTTTTCAACTACAGTATTTCTTTGATGACTAAAAATGTTGATATTTATAATCTATTGATGGAAGATCCATATTGTTTAACAACTGAACTATCAGTAAATCTTTTTTTTTTGACATTACATTATGAATGTTGAGATGCTGATAATAAACATTTTCTTAAAGGACATCAAACTCATACAAGAAACTGTTTATTGCTGTATAACAATCCCAAACTTAGAATCTTAAAAAAAAAATTATTTCCCCATTACTGTGGTCAACAATCTGGCCCCATAAATGGGTTTTTATAGCTCAAGATCTTCCATGAGGATTTGGTTGTTAAGCTATTTGGTTGTGGCTGTTGTAACATCGGAAGGTTTGCAGGAGGTTCTGAAGGTTTGCAGGAGGTTAGTCAGGAAAGAGGTTTGCTTCCAAGGTCATTCATATGACTGTTGTCAGTTCTCAGAAGTCCTGTTTCCAATTCCATCTATGTGGTTGCTAGTAGGTATCAGTTCCTCACCTCATGTGGTTCTCCTTAGGCTTTCTGGATGTCCTCACAACAGGGTACATGGTGATTCAAGACCAAAAGCCAAAGAGTAAAAATGAGAGAACATCTGAGTTGCAAGCTGTAGTCCTTTTATAATCTAAATTGGAAGTAACTTCCCATTGCTTCTGCATTTTACTCATTAGAATCAAGTGAGTAAGTTTATCCCACTGGTTATCTGACAACATTACATAAAATTTGTCTATAATTATTTTAAGGAATATTTGAGAGTATAATAGCAATGATCTCTAGGGAAATTTTTCATGAAATGTGTTCATAAATATTACTTTGAGGTAAACCCAAGTTTGATGAACATCCTTTTCATACTCCTTCCTTTATCTTTCTGTGGGTGCACATGGGTAAATTTCCCAGGTCTATCTTCTAGTTTATTCATTTTTATTTCAGCTATATCTAGTCAGTTGTTCAAATAATTCACTGACATTTTTTATTATGGTGGTCATATATTTTCTATAGATTTTTCCCAGTACTGTCCATTTCTTTTTTTCAGTGTCCTGTTTTTTTTTTTTTAATTATGGTTTCTATTTATTCTGTTGCCTCTATTTTAATCATAGTTTAAAAATAGCCTATTTCACATGGTGTCATTACTTATAGATTCTGGATGTGTAATACCTCCTACAATTTTATTTGGTGACTGCAGCTCATCTTAGATTGTTTTCTAGTGTCATTTGTGGTTTTTTATTTTGAAATTCTCTTCAATATGAATGTCCCATCATCCCCTTCCTACTAGAATACTATAGGTCCTAGATTGTTTAAATGATATGATATATTTGTGTTTGCACTGATTTTAATTTCTAGACTTGAGGATTCTACTACTATCTGGGAGACAGTATAATACCATCTATGCCTTTGTTTTAATTTTGAAAGGAAAATGTTTTCCATTTAGATCCTCAGGGCTAGTGGAATACCATTTTGCATCCATAGTCTTCACCAAGTGTGATGAATTTGTCCCTCTCTATCACTAAAAAGGCACTCCTTCATTTTCATAGCTTTTATAGGGATCTCAGTCTCTACATCTAACTTCTCATATGTGCAAGGTCATGTTCATAATTCAAATAGACATTTAATCTTCATCTCGTAGAAATGATATTTTATCTGAGTCTGATAACTCTCTGAACACCTACTAAGTCACTTTCTAAATCTCTGCTTATATATTTTTCTTTATTGCTGGTATCTAGGGATTTTTCTTTCATTTCTTTAAAGTCACATATATATTTTTTTCTTATTGTTTTGGTTATATATTATTTCTCTGCTTTTATTGCAGGAGTCCCTTTGTTAGAACAGTTAACCACGTTTTAAGAATTAGACTGTTAAAAGTATAAATTGTGATTCAACTGTTCCTTTATTTTCTTTTATTAATACCTTTCTACTCTTCCATTCTTGAATGTCCTTGTTTTGTCTACATGCTTAGACAACCACATCATTTCAGATCCTGCCCTAAATGAAACCTGTGTCTATATATAGTCCTCATTTCTTCTCACCTATCAATCAGTCTCTATATGTGCCTAGGCCCCTACTGTATCATTCCTTTTACCTTGTAATTTAAAACTGTATACATAAAACACTTATGGGGTGAGAAGGCATAAATCCTTCTAGCTGAAAAAAATACAATTAGTGCTTTGGGGAATTTGAATGTATCATTGCAAAATCCTGTTCTGAGGGTAGTGGGGTTATTTGGTATAAAGAGAAGTAACAGAAATGTTCACAACAGAGCCCTAGGGTATAAAAGTCCCTTTGTGTTTTTCTTTACTAGGTCATTACTTGCCATTCTTTACAAAATAAACAGGAAGAATTGTTTCCAGGTTCTAAAGTTCAAGAGTTTTGTGAAAAACTTAACAAAACGGAAACTGAAATACTTAAATATAAAAACTACAACTGTGAAACAAAAATTTAAAAGTGGATATTTTCATACCAATACAAATAGGATGCCTGTTCCTAAAAGCAAAAAATGTATTTAAATATTTTCATTCAAGAATCTAAGTAGTTATACAGCTTTACGATTTTATAACCAAAAGGTGGCAGTGTTCCATTTGGTTTCCTTTGGAACTGCATTCTCCAGAGGTATAATTTTCCCATGTATCCTATGTATCCTACCACTAATATACTTTTAAAACAAATATTATGCACTATTCTCATGTGTGCCAAAGACAATTATGATTCAGAAAAAAATTGATAATAAAAGCTTTAAAAGGTTTATTGTACAGAATATTTCATTTGTAAAAATAAAAAAAAATAGACATTTTAAAGATCAACATCTGAATGTTCTTCATCTAAAATATTCTCTTTATTAGATTGTCTCCATGATGCTTTATGTGTTTTGAATATTAATTGATTTTATAACACTATGCAAACAGTGATGTATTTTTAGATATAACTAACTTGCTAAGGAAATTGTCTGGGCTTTTGTGTTCATAGTAGAGAATATGTTTTCATCAGTGTGATTAAAAGTTTTCTTCAAGAAGCAAATAACAAATATTTATGGCCATTGGTGAGTGGTTTACATATACACAAATACATTCTTAAGCTATTAGTATTACAATGGGAGTAAAAAAAAAAGTAGTGATTGAAAAAAATTTCTTTCCAGAATCTTGAATCTGTTACAAAATCTTAAATGAAAGTTTACTTGAGGCAAAAATTCTCTTTTACAATTATATCCTGGCAAGATTTGGCCTCACAGTCAATTATTATAAATAAAGTCCAGGTTTCTTAATTAAAATACAAAATATTGGCTCTCCTGCTTAGCCTGAAATAAGTTATGTCTTAAGGAGACTGCAATTATGGTGGCGCCTTCTAATGCCACTGATGGTCAGAGTCTGTCAGTGTTTGTATAAAACCCCATTTTTTAGAGCTTTGCAACAGTGCTGTGGATTGTTACTTTCTTAGTTAAAGCTTGGCATCAAAATTCTAAAACAGAAGTTAGGGATTTTGTTTTGAGTTTGTTCTGAATACCAAGAAGACTTTCATTTTTATTCTAATAAATATGGGAAAAAGTAAACTCTTCCATTTATTATGTTTACATTTTTTGTGCTTGGGAATTTTATCTCTGTCTACCTACTATATATAAAAGTTATAATTAGCTCTAGTTGCTATGAATATAGTGCTTTTAATTTTAAAACAACTTTTAAAGAAAGCCTTTATGTATTTGAATGATAGCCAATTTTAATTGGTGAACCAAATTTAGATTTTATAACTGATTTTATCAAAGTAAATAAAATGATATTTTTCAGTTACTGAGTTAGTCACAAAGTCTTTTTAAATGACTTTGTTCATTACTTTATGAAAAATTTCTAAGACAGAACAGGTTTGACTAGTTTTAATTGCATCTTACTTTTACTCCTTTATTCCCAATGGGAAGATTGCAAAGGACAATAACACTGACTCTAATTGGTTGTAAGAAGAGGAAAAAAATCATGAACTACTCTTAATATCTTAGACTCATACTATGGTGTTTATTTCTATATAGTGTTTCTCAAGGAATTTACATAATTTTAAAAAGATAAATTGTACCTTTTCAGTTCAAGGAAATTACTGTCCGTGACACATATTTCTAGATTCATATTTATTATATTTCATACGGTGCACTTGGCTGATGGTCTTATAAGTTATGTTGGTATAAGAAAATGTCCTTTAGGAGATAAGCATTTTGATTTTTTGTAATAAATTTTGCTAAGCTCTTTTACCAATGTGAGAACAGTTTTTATATACCAGCTACAATCATGGCTTATATCATTTAGACTTTGATACTAAATCAGTAAAGAAATAAGATGCCTAAATACTTTCAGTTTTTGTTTTTTTTTTTTTTTTTCATAGATGACCTGGGTTGTAGGCCAGAGATTCAGGGGATGAGAGGATTCACCAGAGATGGAGTAGCAAGCATAATATGAGAATTTAGTGAAATACGCTGCTAAGGGGAGCAGTGTATGAGACAGGAGATGTCTGCTGTGGCAGATGTGGTTTAGATCTTTGGCCAGGGATAGAACTCAGGCCATAGTGGTGATAGCACTGAGACTTAACTCTGAGGCTACCAGGGAAGACTCTGAATTCTTACTAATGTTTGTTCAATAGTTGCTGTTATAGGTAAATGCTTAGTAAATATATTTTAAACAAGTGAATGAAAATTCGGTCTATTGAACACCTATATGCCAAACACTGTGGTAGACATATGGATATAAAGATACAGTAGAAGAAAGTCCTGTTTTCTAGGAATTGCTCACTTAATGGCACCTGATACTTATTATTATGTGCCAGGCCTTGTAAAAGTCTTTTTAAGTTTATTAACTTATTTAATCATCATAAAACCCTTTGTGGTATGAAGTAGTATTTTCCCATTTTACAGATCAGGAAACTGAAGCAGAGTGTGGATACACAGCTACAAAATAGTGGACCTAGAGTTCAAATTTAGTCTAGCTCTTGAACATAGATTCATGATCAGTGTTATCATGACTCTCTAAACATAAGACACAGATTAATTCTTTCCCCAAATGTACTACTTGAAGATGAGTCCTGGGATGTGTTTGGCAACACAGTAATCATTTCCTTAAATAAATGACTTCATGGCAAAATTTGTTTAGAAAATGTTCCCTACCATAACTCCCATTCATTAATACCACTGAATAGTTTTGTTTATTCTAAATGTGTGCTAGCATGCTATGTGCATTGGACAGTCTCTCCACAAAAGGTATGAAAGTTGTTCAGTTACCTCTGAGTGACAGTGTTCTGAGTAACAATGTGACAAACATAATGATTACCCCTGGGAAAGAATATTCACATACTGTGTTATGTAAGAATCATGACAACTCTCTAAACTAGATGTTATTAATATATCATTTTTATTGGAGATGAAGAAACTGAGGCAGTGTTTAGGGACTGTTCTCACATGTCACATATTAGGCAGTAGGAGAACATTATTACTCGAGTTATTTTTTGATCTCAACTCCTATCCTCTGAATTGTGTTAAGGGCTCCATTATTGAAGCCTTGTCTTTGCAGGCTTGTCTGTGACCTTTGGGTGAGTGTCTTTTCTAGTCTTTGGTCATGTGTTGCTTAATTGCATCAAAGCTAAGCAAACAAATCCTTCCTTACTTTTCATTCACTAAATTAAGAAACAGACAACCTCCCTTACCACTAATGGAAATCCTCAGGGTAGATGTACATTTTAAATTTCTTTTCTTGAACATTGAAGAACAGTTAATCAAACCTTTATTTTTTTGTCACTGCATTGGGATACCATGGGAACATATTTGACATGAATTGATAAAATAAAGAGTGGATGTCACCAAAGAGTAAAGACTGATATGTCCTTCAAGATATTAAGAGATTATGTATAAAGATAACAGTGTAAAATCCCTGACTTTGTCTAAATTTGACTCTCTGTAGACATAACAACCTTCTTTTGGTAAATGCTCTTTTCATAATAAATGTTTTCTGCCCATTAGTGGTTACACAGGAGTCTCAGTTTATCAACGTACACAAACAAATGGAAAGGCTTACATGACTCTAAATTCTGCCGGACCATGTGCACATGATAATGTTATGAAACACTTTGAATTTTATGAAGTACTTTCTTATACATTTTCCCATTTAATGACTTCAACAACCCCATGGTGAGCTATTTTTATTCCCTCCCACTTTAGATTCAGAAAAATAATTCCTTCCTGTTATGAGTTGTGTTATTCCAAGAGAATTTTCCAAGACCATTTCAACAGTAAGTGGCAAAATCAAGAAACAAATTTAGTTTCCTGGCTATAAATCTCATGTACTTGCCTTGCTAATCAGTGTGCTCTTCAAACATGTCTTGATTAATTCATGCAAAAACTAAACAGTAGAGACATTATCAAATTGATCTTTGTCTAATAGTTTTTTCCTCTGTGATTTATTTCATACATTTGAAAATATATGTAAAAGTAATATGTCTACATTGGAGAATTACAGGATTACTTCAGATAGAGTAGGTTTGATTTAGAAGATAACTTGTATTAGAAGCTAACATGTAACTGTAAAGATCATATCTATAGAATTTTCTAGGAAAAGCTTTAAAAGACAGTATTTAGAGGACAGTATTGACTGACACTGCATATTGGGTTAGAATCCCCTATTAAGAGCAGTGTATTTCAAATCAGGATATAAAATTATTGAGAGTAAGAAAATAATGCTTTGGATTCAAAGATATTTATTAAATTTAGTGAGGACTTGGCATCAGGCTGTAACCTTAGTAACTGTTTATTTTCTGTCATTTTCATGGTAAGACCACAACTCTCATTGAAATTCAAAGTTAATATGTCATATTCTTAACATATTCTTCACAAATACTCAAAAATTAAAATTATGGAAGACACATGAAGGGTAGATATACAAATTCCAAATGTATTCATGGTGTTCCAGGAAAAAATAAAATCAAGGCACAAATATGTTCAACTATAACAAAAAAGAAATATTACAAAATAGTGTTTCAAAAAGTTTTATATCTGCATTTGTAAAAACAGTTGATATGGCTACAATATTTGCCTCCATACATACAGAATCAACTTATAAGTAAAATGTTTTTATCAGAGAGGAAGAATATTCTGTTGCAATTTGATATTATTACTGCCTGCTAATGAATTTGCAGTTATAGAAAACATAACTGTTGTAGAAGAGAAGGAAAACCTGGAGATTAGTAGGGGTGAGGGTAGGATTACCCAGCAGGAAAAGAGGGGTGGTGAGAGGTGAGAGATAAAGAAAACAGTTACACACTTGAAAGAGAGTTCTAGATAAGGAAAGTAGGAGGCCTAAGGCTTTTAAAAATGAAGACACCAAGATAAAGGGTTTATTGTAAGATGGAGGGAGAAAGATATCAATAGAATGCGAGTTTTAAGAAGAGAAAAAAACTTAAATATAGAAAGGAACTGGGAAATGAAGACAGAAAGGAGATCCAGGACAAGGGGGAACTTGAGAAATACACATGCCCATCAGAAGATAATCCCTCCTCACCTCCAGGGTCATTGAAAAGTTCAGAGAGTAGAAATATTCCAGAATTCAACATATCCTGTATAGCCATGAAGGACACCTGTTATGTGAACCCTGGTGACTATATTTTTTAAATTGAATTTTAAAGAGATAATTAGTCCACATTATATTTTAATCCAGTATTAAAGAGTGGTCCACGTTATATTTTAATCCAAGAAAATACTGCAAAGGAGAACCAGTGTGATAAACAGATGCCATTTTGAGGAATACATGCTTATTCATTCTGTGATACAGTAGCATTTTGTGTATAATAAACTAGGTTTTTAGATTTAGCATTCAAATTCAATATCTAAGACAATTGTTCTAAAATAACTTTCTCTAAATGTGGGCAGAGTAGGGACTACTTTGTTTTATTTGTTGCTATAGTAGGTGCTGAACAAACTGTATTTAGCGAATAAATGGGTGCAATAGTTTTTCTGAATACAAACACTGTATATTTGTTTCAATAACAATTTGTTGCAAATCATGAGATCTTAGGAACAATCAATGGAAAACCAAAGGTCTTATTCTGATTTAGAAACTCTATTATGATAGTGAAACACTATTATTATGTGTGTAGTGATTTAGATGTTGCCAAGAATATTTGTTTTGGGTTCTCAATTTGACTACATATTAATCAGTCTTAAAAATAACACCTGGGCTCCTCAAGTGTTTGAATTTAATTGGTCTTTGGTGTGGGCCAGTCAGTAGTATTTCTTTATGATCCCAGGTATCTGGTTTGAGAATCTTTGTGTTAGAGAGATTATACATGCTTACCATTTTAATATTAATAATTATATCTATTACCCCCATTATTAGCTACTTCTGTTCACTGTATTATGTCTTATAAAATATTATAGGTCAGGGTAGCATATACACAAGTTTTGTTGTTGTTGTTACTGATGGACAATTTCTGTGATATAGTTGGGATTATTTGTTAAGTTCTAAATTTATCCTAACATTTGGATGAAGATTCAGTAACATATGTCTTTTTCCTGAGGAAAAATGATGCTACAGACAAATAGAATCACCTAATTAAAGAATTATGGATAATAGTTAAGTGTGCTATCCAGGCAGTTTTGTTTGTGGTAATTTTTAAATTTCCTTCAAATTTTCCCCTTTGGAACATATGGTTAGTGACATTTATGTCCTCATTTTCCACTGAGGACTAATTTGCTTTTCATGTGAATTACTAGGATAATTTGGCAATTTTGCCTGTCATTGAACAGTAATATTCATACAGATTTTGAGTTGGTCAGTATGTTGGTAAGATACTTGTTGAGTCAGCAATCTGAAAAAAAGTGTACAGCATGAAAAGTATGAGTTTAAACAGTACTAATTTAATATTTTCTAATTTTCCTTACCAAGTACCTTATGCTCCAAGCATTTTCAGATCTTCTCTTCTCTGCATCTATACATCTACCATATATACTATATGCACCTTAGCAGGTGTGGTGTTTGTTGCTAATGTTTTTTAAATAGTGTTCATTTTCACAGATTCTTGCAATGTAACATAGACCCTAAAAAACAGCACCAACAAAATAAACCAAAAAGTATTTATAACCCAAAGGAATGAGGTATTACCATGTAGGAACAGAAGTTACTCTTTAGGTTAGGGGCCCCTTAAATTCAACAGGCAGCCACCTACTCAGCTTTCCTTGTAAGGATATACCCAAGTGTTTTGCAGTGTGATTCGTTACATCATGCTTTTTCCTTCTGCCTCATTATGACTGTCTAGTATTGATGAGAGTTTGTACTTTGATCCATAATTGTGGGATGAGATAGTTAATAAGCTTGTTTCTTTTGAAATGAACCTTTAGTAGGCCAGAGAAAACTACCTATAAAGAGACATACAAATTTGTAAACTAGTATGTGTATTGAATCCTTATAACCATGCCCCTAGAGAGTACTACCTTTAAGAACATTCCTGGAATATTACTCATTTTTGCTTTTAAAAAAGTTGTTCAACAAATATTAGTTGAGCTGCTAATATATGCTGTTTGGCATTGGGGAACAAAATTAACTCATTCCCTACTTTTATGCAGTTCACATTCTAGCTAATCTCACAAGAAAAATAGTAAAAATCTCCCTTGATCAATAACCACATTTAAATAATAATTTTATGGCATTAAATCAATAGATACGATATCATATACTGTAAATTGTTAGCACAAAAACCTTGTTTGAATTTTGTTGTTGTAGCCAAAGCATGTGTAGCAAGCACATAGTAGTCACATCGTAGCCTTTCAATAGACGTTTGTTAAATGATGGAATAATTTCAAATGCTGCATTATTGTGAATAATTTATGAAAATGTTCTACAAATGAAGATATTCCAAAGTTCCCTATTTAACTGCTTAATGGTCAACCTGTCTGTTTTAAACAGTCTATTAATTTGTATGGTAGATCTAATAATTTGAGTGACCAAATATTCAGGAGTTAGCTAGTCTGTATATCATATCCTTAGACTGGCATTTCATAAAGTGTTCAATTTTTAATTTGTAAATGTTGGTTTATTCTTCCATAGTAACTGTTTGAATACCTGCTCTCATGAAATAGTGTAAAACAATCTTAGGAACACATAATAATTCAAAGCATATTGGAAAAAATCCTCTGTTCATTTAAAAATATTTAGTAGATATCACTGTCTATTAAAAATAATGCTAAACATTTCAAAAGATTTTGTGACTGTATTTTATTATATGCTTCCAACTTTTCCTTAACAACTATCAGTCACACAGACACAAAGTGTAGGCTGCCTATGATTACAATTGATTACAATCCCTTTCAGGTTAACTGCAGGCAAATCTAAGTCAGATGGTGGTGTTGTAGCACTGCTCTGCCTGCCTTTGGACCATTGCTATGCAGACCATACTTTCTATTTATGTGTATGCTATGTTTTTAGATCAATTAAAATGTAAACTAATAGAAATTCAATATCAAGATGCCACTTTGTTCTGTACTTGTCCTATATTCACCCAGAAGATTCTAGAAGGGGAGGTCTTGTTGAATTCTGCCATTCTGCAAGCTTCTTCAACTCCTTAAGCACTCTCTTTCCCCCTATTTTCCTTACTCCCTCCAACACAAACTAAGGTAGCTTCTCTTTAAGAATTTCATGATCATATTCAAATGATTTTGGATTGTTTTTTAAATGTGAGAGATAATTTAGGAATGTGATATCAAAGATTGGGGATCTATCTTATTCTACAGACACAATTTTCAATTAGGAGAAAACAACATAACAACAACAAAAACATAAATGATATAAAAATATCCTTCCAAACCAAAACAGATTTATGAATGTTTCAATTTCTTTTGAGCAAGTTTCCTTTGAAAGGCTAGGAAAAAAATGAGATCTGTTCATTGTTCTTACTCATTTTTTCATACTCATGATCTAAATGTGTCAAATTTTAAAGAAGGAAAGAAAAAAAAAATGAACAGAAAGAATAACAGTGGAGAAATACTTCTTATATGAATTCTGTTGTTTTTGTTTCCCACCAAAAGGTTATTTATATGAGTGTATAATTCCATGAAAATACTACACTGTGAAATGTGGGTTTTGATGTAGGTTTGTCTTAAAATATACATATCTTGAGGAATAATCCTTGTGATGCCCTACATATTTCCCTTGTCCCAACTTTTTCAGTCTATAAGTTTTCACTGTGTTCAATGACTTACACAATTTTTATGTACATGCTTTGAATTCAGATTGTTTTGCCTTGCAGTTGCAAAATACTTCGTCTTTTAAATTGTTCTCACATACTTTGCTACAATTCTACCTGGGAATCCAAATGATGTGATAAAATATATTTACTTGTAATTGAAAATGAATGTGACTTTGCTTTTAGTGGTTAGCATTTCCCCTTTATTCCTGGTAGATTTTTTTTCTTCTTTATTTTCTTTCTCTCATTGCACATGTTGATCCTTTTGAAAAAATGAATGTTTGCCAAATCTAGTCTGAGTTGGAAGGAAAAGTGGGGGAGGGTGAATGCTAAAATTTCTGAGCAAGAATACTAGCAGCTAATTCCCAATATAGAGGTATGCTATATGCCTGTTGAACCAATTAAACCACAATTACACTGATTGATATTATAAATCATGCTTTGAGAAAATGAATTTTTGAGGATTGCGACACCTACACTCATATTTACTTTTTACTTGGATCTTAGGAAGAAAAAATCAGCACATATGGAAGATAATAAGAGTTGTTTCTTCCTCTAGTGTGGCCAATTTTTACTTGTAACTCTATGCTGTTCTCTAGAGACATGAAGCAAATTCATAACCTTGATAATTTATTTTAAAATGCAGAGGAAAACTGTAATATGCTTTATCTGACATATGTTTCCTAAATGTAGAGATGTATTTTGTCTCCAAGTAATTGATTTGAATCTGTACCATTGACCAACAACTTTTAGTTTGGTTTGGATATGAAATAAACAATTTCAAGAATTTTAGTGGCTTAACCTATTTCTTATTGAAATGCTTAGTCTTCATTTAATTCAAACCTACACTACTGCTATTCAAGTAATACCTATTTTATAGACCTGTTCATTCTATGTCTGCTACTGTGGTATCTGATGTGGCTATTAAAGAATATTCAGTAGGGAAATATTAAACAGCACTCATCACATTTTAGTGCAATGAATTGGTATAAAAAATGATGTAAACATTTTCAGTGTTTTGCCTTCTCCAATAAACTGAATATTATGGAAACATCACTTTGCTTTACAGCCTCAAAAGAAATAGTTAAAAAGAAGTTAAATAAGAAACCACATACCTCCAGATTGAGTAAAAAAATCACAATTTCATCATAGTTCTAGCATTTGCTTGATAAATCTACACTGGTATCAAAATACTGTCCCAGACAATGAAAGTACTGTAAGCCCTAAGGTTAAGTGAGTGCTTGTAAGGAAAATTATAGCTACAAAAAAACATTGTAGACTTCCAAATTTCAAAGGCATTAAACATTAAGGATAAACACGTAGTTTGCTCATTTCCTCGGATTAAGCATGGTATTTTAGAAAGGTGTGCACTTTCCCCATTATATCCATCAAATTTTAGAAACTCAGATTTCAATCTGCATGTAGTCATGAGGAATATTTGACTAGTGTTTATTTACATGGGATAAAAGAAATCAAAGCACTGAGTACAACTTATGGGAAATACATGATTTGTATGTCTGTTTACATTTCAACTGAAATGACTTAAAAATCAAGAATCATGACACTGTATCTTAGAGTATTCGTATGCATTTCAACTGTACTGATTTAATAAGAGAAATAGGAATTTATACTTTGCTACAATTTTGATACTTAAAGACCCTTCAAACTGGGTTATCTAATCACATTTATTGAATTATATTTACTTCTTTGAGGGTCAGAATGTAATTACTGATGATAGTTTATTTTATTCTGAAAAGATTTGACTGCCAGTAGGAAAAGACAAATTTACCTCAATTCACAACTTATTTTATTTTTTAAGAAGTAAACTTTAATAACATAAAGGCTAGATATAAACTCAAATATAGAACTGAGACAGAGCATGTTAATTTAACCACAACCTGAGATTTAATATAGAAGTATATTAAGTGAAAGATCTGAAAGAATGCTGTATAAATTTGGTGTCAAATTTTTCAGTCTGCTGCTTGAAAATTGGCTTTTTCCCCTGCTTAGAACTTATATGCCCCGTGCATCAATGTACTGTGTTAGATGTGTGTCTATAATATTGTGAAAATGGAGGCTTTTCTGGTAGCAAAAGGGTTAAGTTCTTTTTGCTTTACCAGTTTCAAATTACAATGAGAAGCCTCTTCTTTCCCAGCAGGGTTGTGCTTACATTACTCTTTAGATCTCCCTTGAAGAGGGCTGGTATATTTGTGCCTGCTGGAGGTGGAATTAACAGTGAGAAGGAGAAAGGGATTGAATGGATTTATAGGAAGGTTTTCAAGTAAATTCAGGGAAACACATTTACTTGAATAGTACAACCTTGAGTCTTATTTTACACTAAGACGACACAAAAGATGTAAAAGTTATCACCAAGCTGCCGGACAAATATATATTTTAACACCAAGGTGCAGATCAGCAAAGATCTGTGATTCAGAAATCAGGATTTGTCTTGGAAAGAGCTCAAGGGTTGAGAAGAACTCAAGAGCAAGTGAAGATAACTTTGGGATCTACAGTTTATAAGAAGATCAACTTTTGTTCATTCAAATACCAAAGGCCTGATATTATAAATTCATATAGGAATGCATAGGTCATCTGATTCAATAATATTAGACGTCTTCTGCTACATCAGTGCAGCAAAAACTCTTAACAACTGTGGATAAGTGGAAATCCGAGTTTCAGCTTTCTTAGAAATAACTACTCTTGACACATTCCAAAATATTTAAAATAGGGCAGGAAAAAGAGTAAGGATGTTGTGTTCAGAACTGTCACTGTCATGAAGGATAGGTAAATTTATTTTTTCAGCTACTGGGAAATTGTAACTCCTTGAAACTTAGATTTTTTTTTTTTAAGAGGACAAGAAGGACTAAAAATATCAACTTTTGCTTTTGGACAAAAATGCCTCTGACTGTATTTTTACTTAGGGGTATTGTGGGTTTCCTCTGGAGCTGCTGGGTTCTAGTGGGTTATGCAAAAGGAGGTTTGGGAGACAATCATGTTCACTCCAGTTTTATTTATAGAAGACTACGGAATCATGAAAGACGGGAAATACAGAGGGAAATTCTCTCTATCTTGGGTTTACCTCACAGACCCAGACCATTTTCACCTGGAAAACAAGCATCCTCAGCACCCCTCTTTATGCTGGACCTGTACAACGCCATGGCCAATGAAGAAAATCCCGAAGAGTCGGAATACTCAGTGAGGGCATCACTGACAGGAGAAACAAGAGGAGCAAGAAAGGGATACCCAGCCTCTCCCAATGGCTATCCTCGTCGCATACAGTTATCTAGAACGACTCCCCTGACCACCCAGAGTCCTCCTCTTGCCAGCCTACATGATACCAACTTTCTGAATGATGCTGACATGGTCATGAGCTTTGTCAATTTAGGTATGTTCATTTATTTGTTAATCTATGTGATTCCAAACTGGAGGTTTTCCTAATGGTAAAGTAGCTGCCTGGTAGGTGGCATGTTTACATAAAGTCATTTTCTATAACTCTCCAGCTTCTGTTTTCTTTTTTTCATTGATGTAATGTAAGATTTTGCCTCAGACAATAAATTTCTATATATGTGCACACAAAAAGCTAAAATTAAACACTTACAGTTTGCATAGAGTGAGTTTTCTCAGATCTTGTAAAATTTCAACCTTGTTTAAATATATGAATAAACAGGCAATCGTTTTAAAATTGGAAAATTTATGAGAATAGCTATACTATAGGTAGAAATATTAATAATAAAAGAGAAGCAAGTATTGGGAAAGTAAAAGTGACATTTTGAACTATTTTTTGTCAGTAACTCAAAACCATGTATCCTATTTAAAAACTCAGAGGTCACTGCTGTGAAAATATTGATGTGAAATTAAGGTTAGATAATAGTGCAAAAGACTTCTGTCAGAGAATTTCAGGAGAAATACTGAAACTTTATAAAAATATTTTAGAAAAGATTTTAATTGAGCATTTAATTGTAATAATATAATTCATATCTATTTATATTTTTTCACATGCATGAAAAATGTAAAACAAGATTTGATGGTCTTTACAGATACAAAATTTTCCTTTTTAATTGAGATTAAAAAATTAATTGACAAATTATTTAACTGGTGACATTAATAGAAAATGAGTTTTAAAATTATCCTTTAGCCATTGCTAGAACTTTCATGTATTCTTTAAATATCAACCATATCAAATGTTAAATTAGTGTTCAGTATTTCATCTCACTGTAATAAAGAGTTTATCAATTTAAAGTAATTCTGTAAGGGTAGTAATTTTCTTTAAATGTTTTAGAAGGGACTGAACGTGAAAATTTACTATCTTGAGACAGTAAAAAAAATACATAATTTATTTCGGAAGACTACAAATTTCATCAAAAATGTAATCAACTTAAAAGAATTGAGAACATTTTAGTATAAGAAATTTCAAATTTTTGTTTTAAAAATTGTACTCTGCTTTGATCTTAAAAATTGACATATTTTATTTTACACTTAGTCAAAAACTTCCTCAATAACATCTCAAAGAAAATATTCTTTGAAAAGTCTGGCAACAAGTCCTAATAAAACATGGATGTTTCTGTAATATATAGTGCTTAATATGCTCTGCTCATTTGCTTTTAGCAATCCTAGCATGAAGGATAAGGTGATTAATAAATCATATGTTTCATGTTACTAGAGACAAAGCTCTCATTATTAAGTTTTAGTAAGTCATCACTGGTCGCCTTAATCAGGTGTCCTGAGGGCCTTTTTTCTATATATAAATTACAGGTTTCACTTGGAACTTTTAAGCCATTAGTATATAGCTTAATTCTAAATTAGCTTGATTACTATTCCCTACCATAAGTGACTTGCAAATGTGACTTATGGTACGTTTTACCTTGTAGTAGTTTCTAAAGTATTATTCAGTAATTTATATTAGTTTCAGTATTTTACTAGAAAAAATGTGATTCACATGTTCATAAAATAAATCACTGAAAAAAGATCAGTTCAAGTTTTCTGTGATCTTTCAGAGAAAAATGTTATGTTGTATGTTTTAAAAAATAATAGCTTAGACTCTGTCCTAGTAATAATAGCTTTTATTATGATTGAATATTTTGGTAATACACAAGAGTATTTATTTTCTAGAAAGGAATTAAGTATGATTTTGAACCTGCATGCCATTAGATTTTATAAATCTACATAAAATAACAAAAACAATAATGAACTTCTATGTAGTGATTTCTAGAACTGTTTTTATCTTTAAAGATAACTTCAGTTAAGTCAATGGCATTTTGATTATATTGTTTATATTATAATAACAAAACAATTTGATAACTATATCATGAAATACAATTATTCATTTTACTCTAGAGAAACAATATTGGATATTAGAAATTAAGAAAATATTTCTTTTTACCATGCTGAACTGCTGTAGTGATTTATCCTCAATAAGAAAACTATACTCTTTTTAAAATTGTTCTAAACTAAATGTCTCATAAGAAATCACTGACAAATTGATTCTGATACTGAGTTTTTCCTACCAGTCTCTGAGGAAAATGAACCACAATTTTATTTTATTATCCTTAGATCATGTTCCTTAACATATGAAAATCTTGCAACCAATCACTACCTAGTAAGAGACTTTAACTTTTGTACTTCTTCATAATGAATAGGTGAAAGCATACTTTAAAAAGATAGACTTGTATTGTTATTATTAACTGCACTAAGCATATCATTTAAACAAATATTTGCAACTTGTTTCATGTTCTTTTAAGACTCAGAGTATCGTATTTTTTTTTTTTTTTGGTCTGAAAAGATATGTATTTCGTAAGGACTAAGGGCAAATGATCAAATTATCAATAGGCAAGGGATTTGTATTGTGGAAATCACCTGGATATTTAAATATGTGAAAAGAATCTGTTGACATTTTCCATAATAAGATGAATTACATAAAACGAATCTACTAGCATCCTTTTTATTAAAGTTTGCATTTGTCATTTTCAAATGAAAAAGTGGATTTTCTACAATTTCATTCAGGAAGTCATTTTTCCAATGTAAGTTATGATCATCAAGAGGAAACTTAATTCAAGCTGAATCATATTTAACTATATATATGCATATATATAGATTTTAAAATGAAATGATTTTTTTGGTAGTATAGTTCTTTAATATAAAAATAAATTTAAGTTTAAAAAAATTAATCCTCCTTGCTTTGATGATGTCAGAATGTTGGTGCAATGCTATGAGAGGTATTAAGATTTGATGGAAATGAATTTTGCCTTTGTCAGTGATAAATAATTAGAATTTATTGAAAGAGAATATAAAATACAAATAAATTGCCTTAAGGTCGCTGGAAGTCACTATGAAACCAGACACATCAATCTTGATCTCTAATTATTTTATTGATTTGTTCTCTTTGAAGAAACAAATAATTAATTGTGTGAAGAATAACATTCCACTCTGTTGTATTCATTATTCTAGGGCCAGCTTTTGTCAGTTTCATAGTGTCTAGGTTTCCCAAATTGATTTCTCTGTTTTGCCCCTAATTTTGTTGTCTATCATAGAATTTTGAGAGATAAACCACTTTATTTTGTTAGTAACAGAACACTGTTCTGGTAATTTTCCTCTTCATAGCTATCACTTTTACAAAAGTGTTAAGGGTTAGTTTATATATGAAATGCTTTGAAAATGAAAGGAATAGCTAAATAATTTTCTTGCAATATGTAAGTATATTTCCTATTTATACAAAGATAAACATGTAGTGCATTCCTAAAATCTTTTAGTTTGAAGTTCACTTTTATTTGATTACTTGGTGATATAATTAAAATGATGTAACATTGGAACTATTTTAGAGGAAACTACAAAAAAACAGTCAATACTTAGAAATTTACTATTAGACTATTTCTGCATGTATTTCTCTGATAAGAATGAACTTTAGGTCTCTTAATGGTTTTTGATTCACTGGTTGGGAGTCAAATACTTCTTAGATATATTTTAAGAATATGTATTTCTCAAGTATGAAAGTGTACACTTGGATGCTTTTCTCATATTTTATAACAGCATATTTAGCATTTAAATATAAAATAGAAAAAAATGCTCTCAAAACTTTAAATTAAACCTTTCTCCCTTGGCCAAGTCACTAAACTCTTCTGGTGTTAGAAATAAAAAAATTCTTATGTCTTCAGCAGAAAGATTTGAAAGACATCAATGATATTTGTTATTATTTTTGGCCAACTCAAGTGCCCAGTGGAGAGGAATTTATATGTAGACCTGCCTAAAGATGCCTATCTATGTAGTCTCTCCAACAAGGTTATTAACACTTCTGTAACATAAACACACCCATAAACACTGCACAATTTTCTTTCTTCTTTTCCTTTTTGGGAGGGTAGAGGGCATGGAATGGGAGGAAAGATGATTAAAAGCCATGATGATACATATTTATGGATTATGTCTAGAATCACATGATAATATTGAGTAAAACAGCATTGCTGAAACTTTTAACTTTTGAAAAGTTATGAGAGTAGAGACTTCTATCTCTCTCCTTCAACAACCTTTGTCTTTCATAAATTGACTAAAGAGATTCTTGTTCTCCTCTAAGGCTATTTTATTATCAAATGATGGCCATGGCCATAGAGATATTACAGTCGTGGTTTAATTAAAAGGTATTGTCACATCTCAAAGATTCCTCCCAACTAGGCAGTTTTAAAAGGTTAGTAAGAAGTAACAGTTAGAAATAAGAAGGTATGATAATACATGCTACATGCTTGGGACTGCCTCACTCACCATCTCCAGCTCTTTCCCTTTCATTCTTGCATTTTTAAAAAACATAACCTCCCTCTCTCTCTACCTTCCCCCCACCCCACACACACATTTTTTGGCCCTTCCCCTTTAGTTCCATGGTCTTTCTAGCTGTGGGCTCTCTTGGCACCCTTCTCCTTACTGCCCCCACCCTTCCTGGGGTCTGCCTTTGGTGAGCATTTCTTCATAGCCAGCGGCTTAGATTAGTTGAAAATCAATTAGTTACAGCTTGATCATTTAGGTACAGTCTCCTGTTTTCCCTCTAGTAGAGAAGGAAAAGGTTATGATGTGCCAATTGCAGTCTCCACCCATCAGGAGAAAAGCTCCCCAGGGCATCAGAACTGCTCTGGCTGTTGCCATCCTCTGTAATTCTTTCCTCTCCATCCCATTCTTCTTTGCTTCTTCACCTCTCCCCAAGAATCCCATTGACAGAGTTTAATTGTTTTTGCCTTTACTTCTTTATAACATAATTAAAATTTAAAAGGGAAAGAAAAAATGCAAAACTGAGCAAAAACAAGACTAATCAAAAATGCAATTTTCCTTTAGTTTGTAAAATGCTTTCACTTACATTGTTTTTAATACTATGTCATCTCTTTGAAGAGGGTATTTTCCTTTTTAAATTGAAAAGAGATGATGAGAGTAGATAAAGAGATGAAGAGTAACAGTTGGAGGCAGAGAACAATGAGGAAGAAACAGAAAGAAAATATTTTCTACAAAGCCCTTGAAAGAAAGAAAATGAATTAAATGAGACATCAGAGACTAGTTTTGAGGTTGTGCAGGTGGAAGATGTGTTGGGAAATCCTCAGTCTACCTCACACTGACACAGCAGCTAATTCAACATCCCCAACCACATCAGCTCCAGGGGGAAAGCCTTTCATCCTTACACACTAAAATACCGAAGTGGGGAAAGGGAGTGGACTCTCAGTGTGTGTATACAAGGAGCATACAGACGGGCTACTCACATTTACAGTCATAAATAATGTAGTAGCTCAGCTTGAAAAAACCACAGGTTAAAGGAAGAGGCTTCCCTGACTCACAGAGAGGGATTGAGATCAGAGGAGCCACTGAAAGGGTTGGAGTGAAACAATGAAGCCCTTGTTCTAAGTAATGTTTATGAGTGCTTCTTTGCACCTTAAGTTCATATTTTATTGGCTGGGCGGTGGGGTTTCCCCATTTGCTCATCTCTTAAAATAGTACCCTTGGCTAAAATAGACTTTAAAACATACCAGTCAGCCCTACAACCAGCTCATTTTTTTGAAGGAAAAAGAATCTGTTGTGATTTTGATGTGAGATTGGGATGTTTAAACTCTAATAATGGATCTTAACATTATGACAGTAAGATAAAATAATTGTGAATGTTCACCTACCTTTTTCAGAGATGTTTGCAAGAATTCACATAACTAAGTAATAAACCCTGGTATATATGGACTTTGTCTAAATAGTTGTGATAAAATTGTAACTTAAAAGGTAGGAATGATATTTATTAAAGTGTAGAAAGTTTAAAATGAGAAAAAGATCATTTGTACATCAGTGAGGAGTATCTTTAATTAAGAGAAAACAAGAACAAACCTCTATAATCAAAGAGAGTGTGTACCTCTACTTACTTAGAAGGCAGTGTATTACATAAACATTACCTAAGTTTAGAAACCAAGTCTTTGCATAATGGTAAATGGTAAATAGTTTCATTAATATAGGAATTAACTAGGGGAAGTGCTATTTTGTAATTTCCAAGGTATTGAGGATTTCTGTCTTCATAAAATTGTGTCTTTTCCTTTCTCTTTTCATAAGAAATGTAGTTTTAGTGCCTTTATCAGTAGAAATAACTCTAGTTCAGAAATAACTGGATGTAGTTAAATTATCTGTCATAGTGATGTCTTTGTGGAATAATAATTTTCATTGTCTTGTTGTTTAACATCTTTCCTGGGATTATTAGGAATAAAGAAGATAGTTCAAAGGGGTCATTTAGATTTTATTCAAGACTATGAGACATGTCAAAATTAATTATTAATATTTACAAAGTCCTTTATTCTCTACTGTCATCATATGAGAAATTGAATATTATTTCTTGTGCACAGTTTTTATGTCCCATCACAACTTTGTGACTAGCTGCCCCAGATAGAAGACAGTCATTTCCATAATCATAAGTTTATGCCGTATTACCACTAATGTGGTTTTAAGGTGTAATTACACATCAAGCCTAATTGCTTCCCTTTTTGTGCTTCCATCACAGAAGAGAGTAGCACAAAGACCAAATGCTTGCTTTGGAATCTCATATTCTACACTTTCTAGTAGTATGAGTTAGGGCAAGTTACATAAATTCTCTCTGTCTCTGGTTCCTTTTATGAAAAGTGTAGATGATAATAGCATATTCCTCAGCAGTGTTGAAAGATTAAATGAGTTCATGACATACAATTTTAAGAACAGTATTTGGTATATAATGAGAATTCAACAGAAGTCTATTACTGTTATTAGACTTGCATTTGTATCCAACAGATGAGCTATATTTGCAGGAGCTATGTAATAATTTGTGGAGCCCAATGCAAAATTAAAATGTGGAACTTCTTGCTTAAAATTTATTAAATATTACAAGGTGGTTGCAAGCAGAGTATTAGACCAAGTGCGGGGCCCTTCTGAGTAGAGGCCTTGTGTCAGTGCATGAGTCACATGCCCGTGAAGCCATTCCTGGATGTTTGATGACATGTTGTGATGGCAGGAAGCACGTCCTATTTTTCCCTTTGTATACTCAGTGACATAGAATCATCAACATGCACAAACTGAATCATTTGAGGAGAGTTTAATTAATTCCCTTAAAATGTAGGCATGGCATTTTGGCAAAGCAGGGGATATTGTAGTTTACCACTCCTGGCCAGGAGACAGAAAATTATCAGAAAACTCAGAGGAGAACCCTATGGGGAAGGTACCTTGACGGCAATGATGGAGAAGTACCACAGGGAGAGAAATGCTAGACAGCCAATCCTTATATACTCAGTAGGAAGGGAGTCCAAGGATTAAGTACCTAGACAATATATTTCTGTCACATTTCCATTGTATGATCCTCACTGAAAGCCAGAGGACCACAGAGTCTGTTGGGATAGACCACACAAGTCAGAATCTTAATACAGAAAGGAGAGAAATGTGAAAAGTGAATATTGAGGCACAAAATGAAGATATTTGACATGGAGGGATAAAAGAATATTGGGTGCTTAGTCAACTAGAATTCTAGAACTACTTCAATTTCTGTGCAAGTTATTTATATATTTGTAATCTCTGTCATAGTTTATAATAAAGCTCAAAAGATAATCATAATTTGGTAATAAAGTATATTAGTTCACAATTTGGTGAAAGAAAGTGAAAACACCAAGTATGATAAGATGAAAATATGCTTAAATTATATATATATATGGATTAGTCATTCAATTGGTATGTTAAATCTTATTTATAGCAAATGGAAATTAAACACATAAAAGTGCAGGAGAAGTCACACTCTCAGGTCCCAATACAAATAGTAGTCTCTGATTGTCAATCTAAACAGTTAGGATAGAAAGCAACAACAGAGCATATGCAAATACACTGAGCAAATATGAGTAGCAATGTATTTTTTCCTTCTTTTTAGTCTTAATGCTTTGTCATTCTTCTTAAAATGATGCATGCCTACATGTTGAAACTTTTGAATTCTGAGTGGAATCATGTGCTCTTTGCTACAGTTAATGTTGCTGGCAGAAATGATAGGATGAGGTAAATTGGGATTATTGTCTTTCTTTTTTATTACATTTACTCATCAGTGGCAGAGTTTCCGTGATTCCCAGAGGCAGAATTTAGTGGAAGAGCAGGTATGTCCATTATTCAGTTCTCATAAATAACCAACCACTGAGCTTTGAGGCCAGATTCATCCCCCCACCTTTTAATCACAGACAAGTACTGAGTTGAATAGTTCTCACAGGTATTTTTTATATTCACCTTCCAAGTTGCTAAGGATGGCAGGTTTTAAACTGATTTTTACTTCTCTCATTATCAAAAGCAGAGGAAGAGAGAGTTCAACTTGGAAACTGTGTCAGATCCTATCCAAGTAAAGTTGATGCAGGTATTAAAATTTTATTTAGTGGCTCATCAATTAAATAGGCTTATGCTTAATGTTTTGTGACTGTTTGCTTAGAGTAAGGAGAGATTATTTGGTTCTGTAACTCTCAGTAGTGTTTGAGTAGGAATGCTCAGGAGTCAGATTGATTTGAATACCAGCTTTGCATACAGCTGCATATCCTCCAGCAAACAATTGTCCTTCACTGGCTCTGTTTTCCTATCTATAAAGTGGATGCTGTGATGCAGCATTCTAGTTAGGACTTAATAAAGTAAGATTGTAGGCCTTTACGCCTACATGGGAAAAGTACTCATCTATAGTCTTATGGACATGTAAACACTTCTAGACTTAAATCTATGGAGTCCTGCTGTTAGAGGAGATCTGCAGCCAGCTCATTAGATTTTGTCATAGAAGCCTTGCTAAAATTGTGAAACACTACGCACATGACATTTCCTCTGTCCAAAAGAAAATGAGCCCTTAGATTTCACTGGCTCTGTCTACAAATTGGGCAGTTGATGGAGTGTGTTCCAGGACATCAGTGTGTCCTTGAAAACCAGTCCAGACAGAGTCTTCAGGTGACTGTGGAACTTCCCTTTGAGCACCCAAAGCCAACATTTTTGGTGATGTATGGCTGAAAAGTGCTTTTCATATTCCCTTTGGTCAGATACCTAGAATGAACCCATGGTTTTACTTTAGTTCCCGGTATTACCGGTTCATTTCCTTGCTTGTTATGGAGAAGGGGAAACTGATTCCAGGCCAAAGTAGTAATATACAATTAAAAAATATTTGGTTGTGAAGAGACAGGCACACTCTAAAAGACCCTTTGAAAGAAGGGGAAATAGTCTTGAAGTTTTAATGATTATTTTCATAAGCCACCTTGTTTTCTTTTAGTTTTAATTTTGAAAAAAGTTGATTCATGATGAAAATCGTGGTAAATAAACTCCTGAACTCCAAATCGGAAAGTTGCTCTGTTCAAATTCTCTCTCCTGGAGCTGTACGTAACTGAAATCATGTTTATATTTAACATTTTCTAATTTTTAGTTATCATTAATACTTGTATATTATTATCATATTGTTTCTATTTGATACCATTCAGCCTTAAGGATTTTCTAGGCTGTTTGGGCTTTTTTTATTTTTAAGGTAACAGAAATTTTTATTAACTTTATTTTCTGTTACATTTTGAAACCAGAGAAGAATTCATGGATTTGATCTAAAAAAAAAAATCATACATAAACTGTAGGCATTTTTTCAGTTTTACTAACCAGATTATAAAATCACTGCATTGACTTTTGATATTTTATAATATATTGAGTGGGATATAGGATTTTTTTTGTTTTCATTATTATTCATGCTGAAAGAGAAGTCAGTAAGATGATATTTACTTAATTTTCAACTGTAATGAGTGGAGTTCTGAATTAAAACATGGATTCCAATAGGCATATTGACATATTCAAATCAACATTTCTAATTTTTCTCTCCTATACTGTCATGTCAAAATCAGTTATCGGTATATAGTTATTCACATTGAGAAAGAATTTATCAGAATTACACAAATAACTTCATCACTTTTTGTGACTTTAAGTAACACAGTATTTAACAGTCTCAGGTATACATAATTTTACTTACTAGCAGTAGTAATTAAAGCAACAAAAATAACAATACAATTCTTGTGCCAGGCACTGGACTAAGTAATTTATATGCATTGTTATAGTTAATCTGGATCTCAACTGCAGTTAGATGAATATTTTTCCATTCCCATTTTATTGATGTGAAAACTGAGAATTAACAAAGGTAGTAACTTGCAAAAATTATAAGTGGGTAAATGACAGTATCAATACTGGAACCATAAATTCTTTTGTTCTTGTTCACTACTTTTCAGCTTGGTAACCCAATCCAAAAGTATAAATAACAGTGCATCTTTTAAGAACAATAACAGTGTTTTATACTTTATGTGTACTATGTGGTTTCATCTGTATTACTGCTGCATATAGCAATGAAGGAAGTAGATATCGCACATATCTGTCAATAGAGACTGAAGTTCTGAAAGATGGTTCATTTAGTCATTTGACAAATATAAGCTGATTACCTACTATTGTGACAGGCATAGTGCTGAATCCTGTGCCTACTTTCTAGCCAAGATCCCAGGGCAAGATTCATTCTTGTGCCAGGATTGTTTGCTTAATGTCACATATTTAAAGAAATCTCACTAAAAATCATTATTTAAACAAATATTTTTTGTTATTTAAATAACCAGGTAGAATTACATCCTGTGTGCAGGGAAAATAGTCTTTAAACTTCAATCCCTTTAAAGAAATTCAAAGCATTAACAGCAAACAGAACCAAAGGAAGATTTTTAGTCCAAAAGCCATGGAGCAAAGATGGAACCATGTTTTAACATAGCTTGAGGACGGTCAGAAACTTGCTTGTATACCTTCAGGGCTCTACTGATTTGAGGAAGTATCTAAAAAAAAAAAAGAAAAAGTTAACATTTTCCACAGGATGCTTATTGCACATTCCAGAGCATAAGTGTAGCTTACCCATTCATTATTTATTTGTATTGGACTAAGGAAATAAGGGTAAAAGGTCCTACAGTTTTTAAGTTGTTGGATCTGTCCAGATCTTGACCTGTAACCCTAACTAACTTCTTCACTTGTATGCTAATAAGGTTGTGGTTCAGTGTTTATTTTGTTACTGTACACATTGGAAGTGATATGCATTAGGTTATAATAAGAGTCAATGGAGACATATTTTATAATGTGGAAAATAGCAGAATTCCAAGAATTAGTGTAAAGCCCTCTTTGATATATTGTTTCACATCTGGACATTAGGCCATTAGGCAATTATTGTTTAAGTTGACTATTGAGAAAATTTGTGTAAAATTGTACAACTGATTTATTCTTTACTAACAATTTTCTGTGATTGTGAAATGAGTGTTGCAGCAAAATATTGATCTATGATACAATGGTGTTTAAAAATTATTTCATTTCAATAAAACACCAGATCATCAAAGTGAAATAATAAAAGTAGAATTTGAAATGTTTTCTGCTCTGTTGAAAATTTACTGTCATAGCTAGCATGTGTTCTGTGCTTATGAAGTATGAGACAGTGTGCTCATAACATTTCAAGTGCTAACTTACAGATTACTGCGAGAGTAAGTCATTTGCCCAAAGGCCTCCATTTTGTAAGAGTAGGAACTGGACTTAGAGTTCAAGCTGTTCACAGCTATGCTGTGTTTCCCATAAAAATACTATTGGGAAGGGCCTCTATGGTGACTCAAAGGGTTAAGTCTCAGCACTATGAAGCTATTGGCAGCCACTGCAGCAAGAGTTCAATACCCAGCCAGGGAGCTGACCCACATGGCACAGTAGAGCTCTCCTGTCTCTCCTGCTCCCCCAGCAGTGTATTTTAGTCAGTTTGCCTATTCTGTTCCCCACTCTGCCTCTGGTGAATCTTCTCACTTCCCTCACCCCCATACCTCTGGCCTGTACCCCAGCTCTTGTATGCATAAAAAAATTTAAAAAGAAATCTTTAAAAAATGCCATTGTGAGCCATTGTTGTTGGGGCATTGTTGAACTCTTTATAAAGCCTTTGTATTTTGCCATCATGCTGTGGATTGGATTTGTAGTATTTTCAGTTCACTAACAATTCTTTGAGTTTTAAATGTATCTCTGATAATGAATTTACCAAGAGTCTTATCCCTGGAGTTGAGCCCTTGTATAGGCCTTTGGAAAGAACTGAGATTTTGTGACCTTTTGAAGGAGACAGATACAAAATTCTTAAGACAAATACTTTGCAGACATCAAGGGTACTGTCTTTTGTGCCATGCAATCTCACTGGTACAAGGGATGAAAGGTGATCTGTATTGATTCCTACCTTTAAAAAAGGAATTGGCATGAACAGGAGTAACATTTGGCAAAATAAAAGACAGGCAGAATATCAAAGTTTCAAGCAGTAATAGGTCTCAAATGCAGTGGTTGGAATTGGAATAAATTAATAGGGAGTTCATTTGGATGCTGGAAAACTGCCAAATTGCTGGCCAATATAGAGGGCCACACAAGCAGGGCTGGCCTGAAGCTAAGTATGAGTGCCTTGCTCATGATTTTCTGAACTAGTCTTGGATTGGCCAGCGAACCTCATGAGAAATCTACTAAAGTGGAAGTTTGGGCTGCAGGACCATCTATAGCCTACAAGCTAAAAAATTCCTGTTGCTGCAAATAGAAAGTCTGGCAGATAGCCTCTGCTTCATCCTGTTTGTTAATAGCTGAAATCTCTGTGTTCTGTATAACACTGAACACTCCACATTTAAAGCACTCTCTTGATTTGTAGCAGCTGCAACTCTCATCTTTTTTATGTGTAAAGTGAATTTCTTTTCACGTAGCTTACTCATTGCCCTTATACCATGTGAAAACTAGATATATTATTTCTGCTCTCTAGGTATCCGATGAATTAAAGGCTAAGTTCTTGGGGTAATTTTATTTTTAAGAAAATGTTTCTGTTCTATGTCACTAATACATGGGAAAGAAATATTTTCTTTTAGAAAAATATTCATCCCAAGGCCTTAGCCTTTAATTTATAGGATACATGTAGAAGTATTAAAAAATACTTCTAGGACAACAATATTTCTCAAAAGAAAATACTAAAGTACATGAGGACAACTTAGTTTCAACTCCCCTCCTCTCTCAATGCCAAGCATGGAAAATCATAAAAGGGAATTTAAAAAGTAGGTACCATTGTTAATATGTCAGATTTTAGTCAAATGCCTAAGACCAATTTCTGATTTGAAAAGCAGGCCAAGAGGTAGCTGCAGAGTAAAACTTAAGTTTTTAGGATATCATCTGCTGTTTTTTAAAATTCTGTTTTTGCTGTATCTCTCTTTTCTCAACATCCTGCTAGTCTATCTATAGCCTGATTATAGTGTTAGGAGAAATGTAAAGGATCTCAGTATTTGGTTTCTTACTATTCAAAGTGAGGTGTACTTAGGAAGTCAGATAATAACATCATTGCTGAAGACTGGATAAAAAATAGAATTTATTTCAATTTGACTAGCTTCATTGACATAAATTATAGTATATACTTAATTATAGTTATTTATATCTCTTGGGTGCTTTCATTTATGTTTTTTTGATCAAAATTGTCAGTATTTCCTAAAGTGTATTTCATTGAAAGCACTTGTACATCTTTGTAACAGGTGTTATCTGAAATATTGTATTCAAGGAAATTCAAACTATGCAGTGAAACAGTAATTAAGTAGGCTATTATAGTTCCAAGATGAGAATTTTCAGTAACTTTATTATGCTAATGAGCACTGTGAATGGATATGGACGCTTTTGTTTCTACCACACATAAGACTCTGAAATTCTCCTTGCAGAGTGTAAGAGACCCTAGTATTACAGGGACACTAGGAGAAACAATCTTGCATGGAGAAATACTGTTTTATAAAAGCTATTTGGGAGATATGGCAAGCAAAGCATAATTTAATTTGTTGATGGTCTAGTCAGTTAATATACAAAATTAAAATGAGGCAGAAAAATTTTATAATTTTATTATCTAACTCAACCATTGTAGATACTTTTATATATTTCCTTCCATACTTTTTCAATGTACTTCCTTCATAGAGTTGAGTGATATGCAATGTTATATACTTATTCTTAATTTTTAGTATATGATTCACCTAGTTGATTCATTTCTACTATGAGCATATTTTAATAACAATATTTCAGCAAAACAATTATAATTTACATTAGCTTTTTTGTCACATATAATTTTTCCACTTTTATTATGCATATTCTGTCACAATAGATATCTTTTTATATAACTGTAACATTTTGAATAATTTCTGATCATTTAGAAAATGAATCATCAGAGCAAATGGCATGATATATTTAGGTATTCTGAAAAATATTACTAAACTACATTCAGTAAATTTGTTTCAATTTCCACTAATACCAACTGTAAATATACCTTTTTAAAAAGAAATTATTTTTGAGTAGAAGAACTGGGGTATAGGCCAGAGGTGCAGAGGGTGAGAGGATTCATCAGAGACAGTGAGGAGCAGAACAGGCAGATTTACTGAAATACACTGCTGAGGGGAACAGCAGGTAAGATGGGAAAGTTCAGCTGCGGCATATGTGGGTTAGCAACCTGGCCTGGGATTGGACTCAAGTCATAGTGATGATAGTGCTGAGACTTAACCCCTAGGCCACCAGGGAGGCCTCTATACCAACTGTAAATACTACGTTCATTTCACCAAACTGACAACTGAATTAAATATATTTATATTTTTTGGTAAAAAATAATTATTCTTATTTTTGTTTTTCCTTTTCTGATCTTTCATATGTTTATTGAACATTTATATTTTCTCTTTGGGAAGTTCTAGGTTGATAATTTTGCTCATTTTTCTATTTACCATATTTAATGGTTGCTTATGCTTAGAAATTCCTTTTGTGTATGGGTAGTTAATAACTATTGATATTCACTTTTTAAAATTTTTATGGTTTGACACTTAACTTTACATCTAACTTGTTATTTGTACCTAATAGTTGTTTGAAAAATTTTTCAGATATTTATTGGTTTGTAAAAATTCTACCTAGAATCTATTTTTTTTTAAAGATTTATTTATTTATGCATACAAGAGCTGGGGTACAGGCCAGAGTCACGGGAGGTGAGAAGATTCACCAGACACAGAGTGGGGAGCAGAACAGGCAGATGGACTGAAAAACACTGCTGAGGGGAGCAGCGGGCAAGGCAGGAGAGGTCTGCTGCTCCATGTGGGTCCCCTCCCTGGCGGGGAGGTGGGGGCAACGAACTGGTTCACTGCTGTGCTGCGGGTGCTTCACAGTGTGGCGCTCAACCAGCTGCACCCCAGGGAGGCCTTAGAGTCCATTTTAGAAATAATTGCTCAAAACAAAATTTTAAAGAATTGCTGAAATAAAAATTAAGAATAATGGGCTTTATAGTTTTCAAGGAGACACAGTCTGAGAGTTAAAATTGGCTGAACAAATGGGTTTGGTTTGAAGAAGCTAGACAAATGATCTTTTATTATTTATTTCTAAATTATGCAAATACATATTGCCTATGAAAAATGGGTGTGGCAGATGTGTAGTATGTATCTTATTACTTGTACTAACAGTGGTGGCATTTTGGGATTGGTGGGAGAGAAAACTAAATAAATGTACATATTATTTTTAATTGAGTAGCAATTGCTTATATTTACCCACAGATTCCATACTTTCTAGTTTAGTATCGTGTTTGATTTTTAAGTCTAAGCTTTTATAACAGAATACTAAGATGTTTTGAAATCACTTTTTGCCATCAGCAAATATTTAAATGATAACATTTATGTGGGATATTTACAACCCACTTTTATCAATGCCTTCTAGGTTGATAGCTATATCTGAGGTTATGGAAGAGTACCAGGGTGTGTGTGTGCGTGTGTATATATAAATATAAATATATATATTTATACATATATATGGGATTTTTGGCTAAATCTTTTCTATAAAACAGTTTCAATTTATACATGTTTATCATCTTATAAACTTCTCTTAGCTTTGACAAATTTTCAATCACAATGTATTAAGTTTCAATACTGTGTCATAGTGTAGTGTTAAAAAAGACATTTAAGCAACAAAAATCCAAATTTAAGTTTAATAATGTGCTTACTGCAAAAGTAGCTGAAGTGAAAAATCTAATAATTAGATCTATTCAGAATCAGAGAATAAGGTATAGCAGGACCAGGAAAGCAGAAATAATCAGGGCTTAGATTCTTTTATTAGCAAATTTAGGATTCAGGGGAATATGAATGATATGGAACAGAACAAGGCACTGTGATCAGGAACCAAATAAAACTTTGCAAAGTTCCAGCATTGCCAACTCTTTATGTGGAAAATAATGAAGTAAAATTCATAAAGCAAAAAGATGTTATAACTAAAAATTAATAGAAACAAAACTGCAGTATGAAACTTACCATACAAAGAGCTGCATAATATGGTGTGCAGGTACAAGTGCCTGCACATGAACCAATGTAAGCAATAATGTACTCGAGTAATACAATTAGTATTTAAATTGGGCCCTCCCTGGTGGTGCTGGGTGTTGAGCACCTCACTGTTGGGCTTCTGCAGCCACTGCAGTGAGCTTTGATCCCTGGTCAGAAAGGGGCACACATGGTGTAGCAGACCTCTCCTGCCTCACCCACTGCTCCAGCCTCACCCGCTTTACTTCAGTCGATCTACCTGCTCTGCTCCCCACTCTGTGTCTGGTGAGCCCTCTCAGCCCTGGCACCTTTGGCCTGTGCCCCAGCTCTTATGTGCATGAATAAAATAAAAATCTTAAAAAAAAAATAGTTAAATTGACATATTTCAAGGATTGCGCTTTAAAGCATATCAAATTATTTAGAGGATATGAGAATGTATTTTTGTAGGATTCAAATGAATATTTCATAAATCACTAGACAATATATACATTTACACATATGTATACATTTAAACATAGTATAAACATGAAAAATATTATGAGGTTATGGATAACTATGGACATGTAAACACAAGAAGCTAAGAAGCCACATCCAATATCATCAGTCATTAGGGGAATGACGGTTAAAGCCACAATAAGATACTATTAAACATCATAAAAACTGCTAAAATGGAAAAGGAAGAATAAACAAGACTCATTATACAAAGTGCTAGCAAACATTTGAAGATCTCACAAATTGCTGGCATTAATGCAAAATGATACAACTACTTTGAAAATAATTCATTTGTAATATAATAAGCATATACTTGTCATTTGTGTCCCAGAAATGTCACTTGTAGGTATTTACCCTAGAGAAATGAAACCTGAAGTTCACACAAAACCCTGTACACAAATGTTTATAACAGTTCAATTTATAATTTTCCAGAAATGAAAGAACTTAAATGTCCTTCTATAACTGAATGGTTCTATTGTTACATGCCAAAACACAATTGACCTAAAGTCATTCTTTAAATGAAGAATACCAGATCTAGTGCTACATATTGCATCATTTCATTTACATGAATTTCTAGGTGAAGCAAAATTATAGAGGTGGGCAACAAATGAGTTAAAATAGGCAAGGGATTGCATACCCAGGGGTGCAAAACAGTGATAGAACTATCTGTGTCCTGATTTGGGTGGTGCTCACAGGATTCTGATTTTGTCAAAAGTCACAGAACAAATAGCGTGTTATATTTGTAAAAATGAATTACAAAGAATCAGACATTATATATCCCATAATTAAAATGAAAATGTTTATTAAATATAGACTAGCTCTCTGTTTTCAAAATAAATCTTGACTAAAATGAGAGGAATTAAGTTCTACTAAGGAATAGGATTTAGAAAATACCATATATGAAAAATGATGAAAACCTGAGTATTTGTCAGAATTGTATTTTTCAATAAAGCTTTAGAACTTTTGCATAAAAGAAATAAAAGAATGTAAACTTGTAAGTTAAGCCTTAATTTCAATATACTCCTCCATTAAATACTGAAAGAATAGCACAGAAAAATAAAAGCACAATTTTCTGATTTAGGAAAAGAAAACTGTAGACTTAATTCATCTATGAACTTGTTAATTTGGAAGAACAAGTAATAAAAAAGCATCTGTTAAATATCAAAACAGAAAGAACATGAAAAAATGAAAAGGAATGACATATGTAGGTAGATTTAATGCCTTCATAGATTACAATGTTTTATCTGGTAAGTTGAACATATTAATGAGGTGACTCAGGAATGAGAAATATGAATAGGTAAACAGCATTTTAATTATTTTAAAAAAGTAACTTTTTTTTTCAAGTTTTGGAGATACACGAAAGGGAGAGGAGAAAGGAGTGAAAAACATAACAGAAAGGCATCAAACTATTCCAGAATGCTAAAGAAATGTTTACATAGTAGTTTTTTATAAATTGCATAACTTGGGTAGGAAAAAGAGAGGTCTTTATTTTGCATGGCAGAAACTTTAATTAAATTTGCTTGCAAATTAAAATAAAAAATCCAAAGGCAACATTTTAAAATACTTACAAATTGAAATTAAGAGTAATTTTTAAAGTCATTCATTTACCAATTGAGTTTGATTTGGGAATAAAAGGATGATTTAATATTAGGGGATCTGTCAATTCAATAAATTTATAATCTTAATTGATGCCATGCTTAGAATATTAGACACTCAGATCATTTTAACACCTACCTCCTCTGTGTGACTAATTATTTTCACTAAGAATCATGAAATTAATCATGTAAAATATGACCAACCAGAAAGGAAATATATAGTAATTTCTTTATTGGATAATCTGTCCATCCACATATGTAAATATGCAGGTCAGTAAAATACTAAAAACTAAAAAATTACACTATAATAATAAAAGAGGCACTGGAGTAATACTATTAAGTTGTATTAATTGTTTAAATAAAGGAAAATAAAATATATTAACCAATACCCATCATATTGGTGAAATGTAAAGAAATGACAATAGGGTTTCTATTTCCAAGTTTTCTACAAATTTGTCAATGATTATGTTAAAAGCTATCATTTCATATTTATGGCCAGTTGCAGTATAACCAGATTTTTTTTTTTTTCAGTATAACCAGATTTGTCAATTTTTCTTTCCCCTAATTGAACAAGAATTTTTACCAATTTTAATTTTGGGAAGTTTCTTTTACATGTACCAATAGGTACACATATATACATACACATATGTTTTATATACATATATAGCACATATAATACATGTACATTATACACACATGGGCATGTGTTTCATATATACACATACACACATTTAAGCAATTATTAAATATAAAGATAAATTGTTAGAAATGCATAAAAATCCTACTTTACCATTGCAGATATTTCAATACCAACTGTTTTTGTTTCTTTGGAGTGCATCTAGCTACTTTGAAAAGTTTTCATATTTAGAAATTTTCTGCTAAAATAACCTAATAACAAAATTTAGAACAAGCTTGTTGTATTTGGTAAAACCTGAAATTCAGAATGGTTTGGAATTTTTCAAACTTTGTGTGCTATTTGTTCCTCTCTAAGTCATATAGTTCTTTGTATCCTTGATTTAAACACTAGATTTTTTAATAAAAAATGCTGTCATAATGATTATACAGAGAAAAGTGGAACTGAGAGACAAACAACAAAACCACAGTAGCAAGATCAAAAAGTGTGCTACTTAGCACCAACAATAATTAACATAGTTCCGAAAGTTCTGAAAGTCTAACTCTCCCCATTTAACATTATTGCTTACTTCAGGAATCTAATGAAAAGGCCCTAAAATAAATTGGTTTCACTAAATGAGCAGACATAAAACTGAAATTAAAAACACACATATTTTTGAATATAAAAAACAACCTGTAGAAAATGTAATGAAAAAGCCAGCACCAACATGATGTAAAAAACTTAACGAGAATATTTATGACTTTTGTAACTAAAACTTTACATAAATGAAAAAGTTATACAATTCAGAGACAAATAATTTCCTGAATTAGAAGAGCTGTCAAACATCATTTATAGATTGGTATAGATTTTCCATCATTCCAAATAAACATTTAATTGGATCTTTATTAAATTTTGACAGCATACATTAAAATTGATCTTGGAATAATAAGCAGCTAAACTTTTGGTTAATAAGAAGTTTAGAAATTTTCCTAACGAGTTTTAATATACAATGTAAAGTCCTATAAAATACTATAAGAAACATGATGCTAACTATAGAGGTAGTATACTATTTGTGTGTAATAGGGATAGCTAAGAGAGAAATACTAGCATAAATAATGATTTAATGTACAGTAAATGCATACTTATAAATCAAAAAGGATTTGAAAGTTTAATTAGTTAAAATTAGTTAACTAATTCATTTGTAAATTTTTGTTTTTGAGAAATAATTGACATAAAGCATTGTATTGGTTTTTGGTGTTCATTATGGTTTTTGGTATATGTATATATTGTAAAATGATTATCATGATAAGCTTAGTTAACATCCATCATCACACATAGTTATATGTTTTACTTATTGTATCTTTTTAAGATCTATTTTCTTAGCAATTTTCAAATATACGTGCAGTATTATTAGTTACAGTCACCATGTGTCACATAGTAATGGTTATTTTGAAGCCCCCGTTGGGGGAAGAAGCTTATTAATAATAGAAATGGAAAAAGGATAGCTAGATTGGGCTGCTATCTTAACAGCCCAATCTTAAACAAAAGAACTCTTTCTTAACTTTTTAAGCCATAGTTCCTGTGATTTATTGGAGGAAATAGGTAGACTTCTTATCAGAGGCATTTTATGACATATGACCAGAGTAATCACTATAACCATGAGTACTGGTTAAAATTAACAAGTACTATTTTGTAGTACCTAATCCTTTTAGGCTGATTCACTTTATATTTGAGAAGTATACATGCACATGTTTTAAATTGTAATAGGAAGCCTTGTTAAGAAAAAACAGAAATATTCTCTATTTTTTAAGCCCACAATTTTCTTGAAGTCCAGTGACTCTGCTGCCCATCCTCTTTTCAGAAACATTCCAGAATAGAACCTTGGGTTGTAAGTCTCCTTTCAAACCCCTTTCAGGGGTCATAACACACCCTATCTCCTAGAAAAAACTAACTATGGACCCCTCCGTAGTCTTGCAGAATCTACCTGTTTTGTCTTGTTTCTCTCCTCTCTCCCCTCAAAAGCATTAGCGTCTCTCTCTGCATCCTGCCAGACCTAAAATAATTCTTTAAGTAACATTAAGTTAAGGCCTAAAAAATGTCAGAAAGGGAGATTTCCTACAGGTAACCTTTGTTTTCTGTTTTAATACTTAATCATCCTCCGAAGGAAAAGGTAGTGTAACGATATCTCTAACTTTCTGGACTGAGGGAAAGAAAAATGAAGAGAAGAGAATTATAAATACTCTCCCTTTTTCTTATTCTATCAAAATAGTAAAGAACAAAATATAACAACAATTCATGGTACTATTCTTTGTTCTCTAGCAATATACAGATCTGGAATATAAAATCTCCTTTGAAGAGTTTACAGTGTATTAGAAAAATTAAAAAAAAATTTGGTACCTTCTATACCAAGAATTTCGAGAGTCTTCATCATAAACAGATGTTGAACTTTGTCAAATGCTTTCTTAGCACTATTTACAGTAGTTAAGATATGGAAACAAACCAAATGCCCACAAATAGATGACTAGATCAGGAAGATGTGGTATATACACACAGTGGGATACTACTCGGCAATAAAAAAAAAAAAATAAACTCATGCCGTTAGTAACAACTTGGATGTAGCTGGAAGGGATTATGCTCAGTGAAATAAGTCAAAAAGAAAAAGAAAAATATCAGAGGAATAGAGGGGAACCAAAAAAGGGATCAGGAAAAAAAGTGATAATAAATAAAAAACAAAATGGCACTAGTTGGTTAGAGATTCATGAGGAAGGATACTGTAAATTTGAGATATATATGTGTATATAGTCTTCATGTTAAGTGACTTCTCATCAGGCATGTTCTAATAAATTTATATCTATTATTCTCAACAATAAATTTATGACATAAATATTGTGAATCACCATTTTGCAGATAAAGCATAGAAAAATTAAATAATTGGTCAAAGTTGCATATCTAATAAATGACACCTGGGATTTGAATCCAGGTTACCCAAAGAAAGGTGATATACTGGATAAACTTGAACTTCTGCTCTAGGTAAAAAAAAAAAAAAGTTTAGCACTGAAGAAGACTTCAACATATTCTTTGACTGTAATTTTAGGAGGAAGCAAGTTATAAGCTCCTTCCTCCCACCCCCCCCCCCCATAAATGTACTGCAAGTTAGGCTTTATTAATACAGTAGTAGATTATCGAGTGGGTTGGAAATGGTACTATTCTACTTGTTTATCAGACAATTCTAGCATTGTTTTAATCAGCTTCTGTTCCCATAATTTAAAATTCATTAAGTTCATGGGAAGTGAATGAATGGTATAATGAATAATTAGTTCAATACTTGAAGAAAATCTTGTAATAATTTTCCATCACAGAAGATAAAATTCTAAACTTCCTTCAACCATGTAAAAATCTAACTTATTACTCTATTCTATAAGACTTTAAAGTAATTCAGTTTCTTGCTAGCTCGCCTACATTTTTTTACTAATTCTTCCTGTAGCTTACTTGTCTCTAGTGTGCTCATCCTTCAGTAAATTACACTATCATGGTATTGTATCTTGTTTCAAAAGATATATCTATTTCTTATATCTTTGCCCCTACCATCTGTACTTCCTGAATGTTTTTCTGATACATGTATCTCACTTACTCTCACTTTTCTAAATGAGCATTTCCTCAGAGTCCTTCCTCAACCTTTTTATCTGAAATAGTACCCATAATAGTTTCTGTCACTTATCCTGATAGGAATAGGTGAGTGTATGTACATGTCTATATGTACACACAGAAGATAACATCAAGCTGAGATTAATTATCACCTCTTAGCCACTGATACTACAGTGTTGACCATGAAGATATGAACTCTATAAGACAGTTACTTTGTCCATTTTGTGCATTGCTGTATCTCCAGTTCCCAGAACGATGTCTGGCACACTGTAGGTCATAATATTAATTGAAGGAATAAATAACTGATCATTGAGCCTGGAGAAGGGAAAAATGCACTGAGAGTAATCTTCATTCTCAAATATTGGACTTAGTTTGCATAGAAATGTCATTAGTCATTATCTAGAATAGATATAAATTACTGGTAAAGCACATTTGAGCTCCAGATGAAGAACTTTGTGACACTCAGCCGTCCAAAGATCAAGTGGGCTGTTACAGTGTTAGTTTCCATGAATAAAAGTGTTCAAGCGGGATCTACTTAATTTCCAGTTAAGATTTAGAGAGGAACATGACGCAACTAAATGAACTTTAAGAGTTAGTAATCTCTCTCTAAAAAGAAAAGTATAGGAATGATGTGGTCCACCCTAGGAGTCTTTTTTGAAATTTCATAATACAGTTTGCATTTTCAGTATATTGAGATATATCACTGATGCTAGAATAGTCACTCCACACAATGAAGAATTTTCCACTTCTTACAAAATCTCTAAATCATTTCTGTAAGGTAAAAAATCAAAACCAAAATCAAATCCTTTAACATAAAAATGCAAAACATTTTTATATGAATGAATTTCTGTCTTAATCTTGTAAGTCAAATTATGTTACTACCATTACCTTTTGGATTTATTTCTGGATTTTGAGAAGCACCTTTTGTCATTTTAATAAATAATATGGTTGGAAGCAGTATGACTGTATTAATACACATTTGAAGTTGTTGCATTCCTCCTGGTGATGTAAACTTCTGATTTTTTACTGTACATATAAATTATAGTATTTACTATATTGACTTTCTTGAAATTAGGAAGGTAGGTAGATATATTGTAAATTTTATTTAAAGAAAATGAATGCATTTTTTCAAATGTGTCACATTATGAAATGACATATTAAAAAATACTTATCAGGAAATTAAGTGTTGCATCTGTCTGGACTGAGAATGACATATGAGACAAGAAGTCATGCATGTTAATTTTGGGTTTGGTAAAGATGACTGCAGGGACATAGGTACATTTTTTAAAACACTCGCTTTTAATCCCAGTTAGAGTGTTTTTGAGTGGTGCAATGTGATCCAGCAAAACTCTTGGAGCTTCAGATTCCTGGTCTGTAAGGTAGGAAATGTAGTTCCTACTCTCTGAGAGAACGGATTGTGTGTTTACAAAGTTCGGAACAGGGGCCTATACATAGTTAACCTTTGGTGGTTATTTTGCTCTTCCTCCCTTAGAAAAGGGACTTCATTTTGAAGCTAGTTCTTAACTATCCATATTTACTGTCTTGAAATTGAGATTATTAAAAAATATAATCTGCCTGCACATAATTACAAAATATCAGCTAATGGTTAAATGTAATATCAAGGAAGAATTAAAGGAAAATAATTTATTCTTTATTATATATTTTAGTATATAAAGAGTTGGATCTTACATTAGTAGATGAATAAGTAATCAGTTGCTTGATCTTGCTAAGAATGAACATATTTGAATTTCAGGGATATGTCAGAAGTCATTCCATTCCAAAGACACATTGACAGGAAAGAGCAGACATCCATTAAGGGAAAAGTGACTACGTTAGTAGTCAGATAAATAGTAACTGGGTTATATGCACATGATAAGAGAAAATGGTAATAGTGTATGGATAAGAGTACAAGTTAACTGAAGACAAAATACCTTGAAAAATGACTGAAATAAAGAGAATAAAGGACTAGTAGAGTCTCTCAAGTGAGATTATAAATAATACTAGCATGAGTCCTTCATTTTGCCATCTTAAACTATTTTGGACAGCATTCCCCTCTAATAAGCTAATGAGAACCATCTGAAACAGTGTTCATCTTCAATAATGCTATTAAAATATTAAAATTATTAAATATTTAAAATTAAATATTATAATTATTCAATTAGTGCTTGCATTTCTATATTTACTATAGGCACATAACATTTATTTTTTTTTTTTAAAGATTTATTTATTTATGCATACAAGCACTGGGGTACAGGCCAGAGGTGTAGGGGGGTGAGAGGATTCACCACAGAGAGCG
>JAGFMF010011393.1:4241817-4340628 GCA_019455555.1 Galemys pyrenaicus
CCCCATGGGGGTCCCCCCCCCCCCCCCGGCCGGCAGCAGGGATCGAACTCGTGCTGCAGTGGCTGTGGTTTGCTTCGTAGTGTGTTGCTTAACCCACTGCGCCACCAGGGGAGGCCCCTAGGCACATAACATTTAAATTATACACTGGCTACAGTATATACTAGCAAGTAAATAATTCTATACTTTCAAGATAATGTCAGTTAAGTTTCCCTCTCCATGTTCAACTTTTACTGTGTTTACTGGCATTTTCATGTAAAGTCTTATAAAAAAATCAATACTATGTGCTAAAGAATAATGAGTTTATATTTATGGAGGTCTAGTTTGGTGGTAACTCAAAGGCAGTGGTGGGACCTGAGTCCTTTTTCTCTGTGAGGGACTCCTGTGTTGCTCCTATTCTCAAATGCCAGGGCTTTGTAAATCTTCATAATTCTCTCGTTACTTTGTCTGAGATTTTCTGTGTCTGAAAATATTGATATTAGGGGTAGAGGAAGTGAGGAAAATGGATTCAGTGTCCTTCCCAAACACATTGTTCTATAAAAGTATGGAAATGAAAAGTTTAAATGACTTATGGTTTATATGTGTATGCATGCATATATATGTATGCATATATATATGCATGCATGTATAAGGTCAGGCCCGATATTTTCTCTATGTATAATATAATATTTTATATATATATATCGCATATATTTACCACCAAGAAAACTGACATGGGAGAATTCTGTACCCAAGCTCTAGTATGCATAAAAAAATTGAAAAATCTTAAAAAAAAAAGAAAAAAAGAGGCCCTCCTTGGTGGCACAGCAGGTTGAGCACCGTACTGTGAAGCAGCTGCAGCTACTGCAGCGTAAGTTCAATCTCCAGCCAGGGAGGGGACCCATATGGCACAGTAGACCTTTCCTGCCTCGCCTGCTGCTCCCTTCAGCAGTACGATCTGATCTGCCTGTTCTGCTACCCCCTCTGTCTCTGGTGAATCCTCTCACTCCCACGCCTCTGGCCTGTACTCAACTCTTGTATGCGTAAGTAAATAAATCTTTAAGGAAAAAAAAAAAAAAAAGATAAGGTCTGTCCAAGGAGAGACAGAACCATTAGTCTTTGTCTTTGTGTGAGAGGAAACCAAAGTGCCTTTATAATAGTTCAATCTCATACTTTAAGGCAAATACTATACTAAGTAACTTTAAAGTAACAATATATCATTGCTGTCATATGTAGATCTGTACAGTAAATAAAAACTATTATTTAAGGTTAGTAGGAGACTTTCATCTTTACAGTAATTGAAGTCTTGCATATTCACACATTTTATGGAAATCCTTCCACCTCCTGGGTATATCACTAGAGCACCCAGCCATGATTCTGTTTCAACTTGCTCCACAGACCCATTTTAGATTTCAGGTGAATTTGCTATAGAGTGATTTAGTTACTTACAGATGTTAAATAATTTGTATGGTAAAATCATATCTTGGAATAACTTATAAAGTTCCATGTTTATTTTTCATTGTCTCAGCATATCTAATTTGTTGTGAAAGTCAAATTTCTTGGCAAAAATATAAATCTCATTATAAATGTCTATTGAAGTAAATATGACAGCTCTGTTTCTTATATGTGCATTGCAGTGTAAAGATATTAGCCATAAAATTTGGTGAATGTCCTCTGGGGGATTTTAGATTTTGGTATGTTTCAAATAACTTGCAGAATAGCATTTGCTTATGGTTTTTCATGTATATAGGAAATAATAAATACAACTGACAGTCATGTACATAGTGAATTAAACTGAAGCTATATGATATATATGTAAGATGTCATTATTTTGCTTTTGAAATGAATTTAATGTGTCAAAGTCAATATTTCAAAATGTACATTTTAAGCTAAATATCTTAATATTTTAGGAAATATCTTGGTAGGTGTTAAACAACATTATTCCTTTTTTCATAGATAACTTTTATGTCTTGAATATTTCAGTTAGTACGAGGTCATAAGTATTTTATAGAATTTCAAAATTACTTAGAACAATACTTAAAGGACAAGAAGACAAAGCATCAATAGATTATGCTATATGTATATATAATTCAATAAAAGTATTGATAATCTCTGTATTGAATACCCACTGAATTTTAACAAACTACTGGGAGATATTTTGGAGTCTAAAGTTGGCAAAATAATTAATCTGCTAATTTATAGAATTCACAAAATTGACTTCAAGGAAAATATTCATTATAAAAGGAAATTATTTCTAGTTCAAATATATAACATTCAATATAGATTCACAAATTTATATAATCTTCATGTAACTTCATGATAATACACTTCCCCCCTCCCAAAACTGGTAGGGTTTTTTTTTAATATATATGTTTTAAAAACTCCCTGTTCTTAAAATTATGTTAAAGGAATGAAAACCTAGCAACATTTTTATTTAATTATACAAATGAAATTAAATTAATGAGGCATGATAAGAAGAGTGCAATTATAAAAATTGATAAATTGTCAATGGACCATGTCCAAACTGCTCTTTTTTCCTCTTCTCAATGTAAAACCTTAGTGGTGGAAACAGCTTACAGAAAAAAACAGAAGGATCAACCTCTTTATCCAAATTAAAATTAAATTGATGAGGCATGATGAGAAGAGCATAGTTACAAAAATTGATAAATTGTCAATGGACCATCTTCAAGCTGTTCTTTTCCCCTTTTTTGAATGCAGAACATAGTAGAAAACAGGCTAGGGAGAAGAGAGAAGGGTCAACCACCAAGCCATTGCTATGTTCAATAAATAATATAATGCTTATGTAAAGAGTGGGTAAACTTCATTAAAATAAAAACAATTCATCCTGTAGACTAACTAAATACAGATTCATTGGAGGCTTCTTCATCTTTCTAACTCAGTGTATGTGGATAGAGCTCTTTTGTGTCAAGCATGATTTTTCATTTAAAAAAATCTGGTCATTGATACCTAGTTAAAATTAAGAAACTATTCTTTTATAATTTAAACAAAAGTACCATAATCTGAATCTTAAAAGTGGCAATTTTGGAGTCAGGCAAACTCTCTCAGGCAAGTTGAAATCTTTATTATTCAATAGCTATTCATTAAGTGAATAGTCTTATATGTCAAAGATTATTTGATATGGCATGCCATACAGTTTCTTCTTTGAAACTTCATTTTGTCTCTGGATCTCAGATTACTATTCAATGTGCACAAGTAAATAGTTACATACAGTCTCACCTCAAAGATAGCACCTAATTTGAAAATTGTTATTAGAATAAAAAAGCTTCTACTTTCAAGGAAGTAGAAATCAGTCTATTGTTTCTTTTTTTTTTTAGTTATTTAAGTTGAAATAGTAAAACCTGAAAAATGAATATTACATAAAAATTTATCAATGTGTGCAAATTATTTTAGATAGCAACATGACTTATACAAACTCTGATCAAAACATAGTGATAGCTGATTTGGTTTTCACTATCCCTAAGTGTTTGTGCTTTCAGAACAACTATCTAGTTCTTTAAGAGATAAAAGCAACCTAGTAAATGTGAAATCCCAGGCTTGTTTTTTAAATTCATACAGATAAAAAGGAAACTGAATTTTTTAAAAAAACATTATGAAGATGGTCAAATGGTTAATACAATATGCAAATTTTTAAAAAGATTTATTTTTTTATGCATACAAGAGCTAGGGTACAGGCCAGAGTCGTGGGAGGTGAGAGGATTCACCAGACAGAGTGGGGAGCAGAACAGGCAGACTGACTGAAACACACTACTGAGGGCAGCAGAGGAGAGAGGCAGGAGAGGTCTACTATGCCATGTGGGTCCCCTCCCTGACCAGCAGCAGGGATCGAACTCGTGCTGCAGGGGCTGAGGTTTACTGCATAGTGTGTTGCTTAACCCACTGCGCCACCAGGGAGGCCCACAGTATGCAAATTTTATAGGTTTTGTTCTGAATGTCTTTCTAGATGTGTACCTTTACATGAGGAAGAGGTAGTGGTTGGAGTCTGAGACTTCTGAGGCATTTGGAATTTTCAGAAATGATACTGAGGGAGCCTTGAGGGGGTATTAAGTTCCCCTCCAGAACATGACCAGTGGTTTGGTTTTCCATGTGCAGTTGAAATTCTGTGAGACCTAGTAGACAGCAGCTGCTACAGGGATGACCACTGAACCAGAGACCAAGTTGTGGGAGCATGGGGAGAATGGAGAGAGCCTGCTGACTTCTTGGATATTCAGTTAGATTCTCAGAAAGATCATACCTTAGAAGGAAAACTAGTCCTACTCTATAGCCAAAGACCTAGTAGAACAGATCTACTCTGAATAATCATAAAATTAAGTCTGACAGGATTATAAGGATTCATCATAAATTTAATTGTAAATCAAAACAAAACTTGATAGTTTTTAAATAATGAAAATATGGATCACTGTAATATAGCATTCACAATGATGGCTAAAGAATGTATTTTATATGAAATAGTGGAGATGTTTCAAAATAACAAACTTGCATTCTAAGAAATGCTACAAAGAAATTCTCAAGAAAGGAAAATAATACAAGTGTCATAAAGGTCATCTACACTAAATCTAAAGTTGACATTAAATTTTAAGTATTGAATGACTTCCCACTATGGTAAGGAAGAATATCAAAGCTCACCATATCTATTCAGCACTATTTAGGGATTGTTACCCAGGAAAATGCCAGGAAGAATAAAACATACAGAGATTTTTAAAAAAGTAAAATGCTTAATAGACAACATGCATGTGTACAAAATTCTTTCATCATTTAGATTTTAGAATGGACAGAACATTGAATATGAACACATTAGCATGAAAACAAAATATTCTCACCATGATTTAATGTTTTTTTTCACTTTGGAAGATACTTAAAATAGTCTCATTTAGAAAAAAAGATTCAGAAAAATCAAATGAAATAATTATTAAAATATTTACAGTGAGCAGATCACACTGGGAAATTAGTTAAGGGTTATTGATATAAATATTACACTGGTAATATCTACTAGCAGAAGATTCTGTTTGAAACTATTACCATGTTGCTCTATGATCATTTAATTGAGGTAACACTGAATTGGTTTACAACACTGTATATGTTTTAGAGGTACAGGATCATCCCCTTCAGGTGTTGTTACCCCACCACACCCACCAGTACACCCATAGTTCTATACCATAGTCCACTGTGTTCCTTACTCATTTTGCCCTCCCTGCTTCCTCCCTTCTTTGTGGCTTCAATTCTATAGTCACAGTTCTAGGGTTTGTTACTGGCTTGACTTTATGTAAACCTCTATTTTGTTAATCTATATTCCACACAGAAGTGATACATCTACTGTCTTTCTACTTCTGACTTAATTCACTTAGCATAGTCTCCCCCAGGTCCATTCATGTTTTTGCAACTGGAAAGATTTCATCATTTTTAATAGCTTAGAAGTATTAAATTTGTACATACACTAATTCTATTTAACCCACTCATCTGTTTTTGGGCTCTTAGGTTGTTTCCATAGATTGGCTATTGTAAATAGTGTTGCAGTGAGCCTAGGAGTGCATAGATCCCTTTGAATTAGTGTTTTCGCATTTTGGGGTTGGGTAGATAGGAGTGAGATTGCTGGATCATATGGTAGAGCCATTTAAAATATTTTGAGACATCTCCATACTGTTTTCCATAGGTGCTGGATCAGTTTACATTTCCATCAAAGTGGCGAGGGTTCCTTTTTCTTCACATTCTTGCCAATACTTGTTTCTGGTATTTTGGTTTTTGTTTTGTAAATATGGGCAATTTTCACAGATAAGGCAATTTTCTCTTATTGTGGTTTTAGTTTGTAAATTTCACTGACAATAAGTGATAATGAGCATTTTGGGATTTTTATATTCTTCCAGTTCATTGTAGAAATTGAAAATTTTTAAAATTGTAGTGTGATATAGTAATTGATATAGATCTATGAACTTCCTGGCACTGATGTTTCACATTGCAGCAAGAAATAACAAAATTAGAAAAACTTACCAGGCCTGGAGATGCCTGTATCTGTAGAGACATCAGCAGCTATAGATTTTATAGTGTGATAGTCTTGATCCCTTTCCACAAGTGGCATTTATGAATGCTCTTTCTGCCGTTCAAAGCTGTCCATAACATCTAATTTATTTTCCGTGTCCCAATTCTTGCAGAGACCCACTGTATAGTCTCCCTGCCAAACACTTCTTCTTGGAGCTTTCTATCCTAGAATATCTTTGCCACCATCGTTTTTCCTCCTTGCTGTGTTTGTGTGTTTTTATTTGTTCATTGACCACCAGTTCCTGATACCACAAAAGGAACACCCAAAGAGATGCCTGCCAATACATGCAACACAGTGTCCCAACAAATACAACAAATTAGAAAGCAGACATCAGGAAGACGAAAACTACAACTAACCAAGCAAGCCTATAGGGGAAAAATGCAACACAAAAAGAAAGCCAAATACAAGAACTCAACAATCACCTAGAAAGAATGTCCAGCCTAACAGAAGATTTCAGAACCAGCATGGCTGAAAAAATGACTGGTATGTTAAAAAGAATAAATGATATGGAAAAGGAGAACCAGTCATTAAAAAAGACAATGGAAAACTTGCAGGAAGATATTAAAAAAATATATGGGAATCAGATTGGATGAGATGGAAGAGCAAATTAGTTCTATAGAAAAGTCAGAAACAAAAAGAATCAAAGCAGAAAAAGACAGAAATCCAAAAGAAAAAATGAGGTCACGCTTAGAGAACTCTCAGACACAATCAAGAAAAATAATATAAGAGTTACAGAAATCTCAGAAAATGAAAACAATAAGGGAAATGATAATAGATTCAAGGAGATAATAGAGGAGAATTTCCCAAGCTAAAAAGAGGAAATGAAGCTAGAAATACAAGAAGCAAGATGTACCCCTAATTTCTATGATAGAAAAAGAAATACAGATAGACACATAATAGTAAAACTAACAAGAATACAAGACAGGAAAAAATAATGAAGCTGTCAAGGGTGAAGAAACAGATAACATACAATGAAAAACCTATCAGGCTAACATCAGATTTCTTGAATGACACTACGAAAAAGGAGGGAGTGGAAGGCTATATTCAAAAAACTGTAAGACAACAAATGCCAACCACAAATTTTGTATCCAGCAAAGCTTTCCTTCATATATGAAGAAAAAATATGGACTTTCCCAGACAAACAGAAACTCCAGAAATTCAGCATTACCAAACCTCCTCTCCAAAAATTTCTACAAGCTCTAAAGCCAAAACCATTAGAAGAATGAAAAAGAGAAACAGTTTAAGACAAGGGAAAACATAACACTAAAAGATAAAATGGCAAACACAGATGCTAGCATAACTATTTTAACTTTAAATGTAAATGGACTAGACTCAGCAATAAAAAGACACAGAATAGCAGGCTAGATTAAAAAACACAATCCAACCTTCTGCTATCTTCAGGAAACACACTTAAACACAAAATATAGGCATAGATTGAAAGTAAAAGGCTGGAAAACAGTCCTACAAGCCAATGGACCAAAAAAGAAACCAAGAACAGCCATACTTATATCAGACAAGATAGACTTCAAAATAAAAAAGGTTAAAAAAAAGACAAAGAAGGGCACTATATAATGGTCAAGGGCACAGTATTTCAAGAAGATAAAACACTCATCGACATATATGCTCCAAATGAAGAAGCACCAAAATATATCAGCTCTAAAAGAAAATTACTATCAGTTCTAAAAGAAAACATTAAAGAAAGCACCTATAGAGTAGGAGACTTCAACACCCCACTCTCACCAATGGACAGATCAACAAGATAAAAAATAAAGAGAATAGAGCCCTCAATAAAGACCTAGAACTCATGAGCTTAATGGACATCTATAGGACCCTATACCCAAAAATATCAGATTACACTTTCTTCTTAAGTGCACACAGAACATACTCCAGAATGGATCATATATTGGGCCACAAGACCCGATTCAGTAAGGTCAAAATCATTTGCAACTATATTTACTGATCACAAAGATATCAAATTCAAAATAAATCACAAAAAGAAAACAAGAAACTCACCCGCAGCATGGAGACTGAAACCAACACTACTGGAAGAACAATAGATTATAGAGGAAATCACAGAGGAAACTAAAAAATACTTTGAACTGAATGACAATGAGGACACATCATTCTAAAATGTATGGGATGCAGCAAAAGCAGTACTAAGAGGGAAGTTTATAGCAATCCAGGCCCACATCAACAAACAAGAAAAAATCTCAAAGAACCAATCTAATCTCACACCTTAACGATCTAGAAAAAGAGCAACAAAAGCATCCAAAAACCAGTAGAAGAAAAGAAGTCATAAAAAATTAAAGCAGAAATAAATGAATTAGAAATCAAGAAACAATCCAAAAGATTAATGAAACCAAAAGCTAGTTCTTGGAAAAAGTAAACAAAATAGGTAAACCTCTAGCAAGGCTAATGAAGGAAAAACAGGAGAAAACACAAATAAACAGGATCACAAATAAAAGAGGAGAAACAACAGACTTAAAAGAGATTAAAAGAATAGTCAGACAATACTATGAGCAGCTATATGTAAACAAGCTTAACAATCTAGAAGTTTTTAGAAAGATATAACCATCCAAAGCTAAAAGAAGAAATAGAACACTTAAACAGACCAATATCAAGTAGTGAAATTGAAGAAGTAATCAAAGCACTCCCCAAAAACAAAAGCCCAGGACCAGATGGATTCACAAATGAATTCTACCAAACATTCAGTAATGAACTAGTGCCTATCTTATACAGACTCTTTCAAGAAATCAAGAAAGAAGGAATACTACCTAATATGTTCTATGAAGCCAATATGACACTAATACCAAAACCAAAAAAAGATAACACAAAAAAAGAGAACTACAGACCAACCTCCCTAATGAACACGCATGCAAAAATCCTCAACAAAATTTTAGCCAACAGAATACAACAATGCAGAAAAAGGATAATTTACCACGATCAAGTGGGATTTATTTCAGAAGCTGAACAGTGGTTCAATATCTGAAAATCAATCAATGTAATCCAACATATCAACAAAAAGAAGGGCAAAAACCATATGATCATGTCAATTGATGCAGAAAAGACATTTGACAAAGTCCAACACCCATTTATGATAAAGGCTCTAGAAATCATTGGAATAGAAGGACCATGCCTCAATGTCATAAAAGCTTTATATGACAAACCCACTGCAAATATAATCTTCAATGGTGAAAAACTGAGAGCATTCCTTAAGATTAGAAACAAGACAAGGATGCCCACTCTCTCCACTGCTATTCAAAATGGTACTGGAAGTCTTAGCCAGAGCAATAAGACAGGAAAAAGACATACAAGGAATCCAAATAGGGAAAGAAGAAGTAAAACTAGCATTATTTGCAGATGATATGATCATATACTTGGAAAACCCTAAAGGCGCTACAGAAAATCTAATTAAAACAATCAACCAGTTTAGTAAAGTAGCAGGATACAAAATAAATGCACAGAAGTCAGTAGCCTTCCTATACACAAACAACCAGTCTGAAGAAGAAGAAATCAAGAAAAATATACCCTTTACAATTGAAACCAAGAAAATAAAATACTTGGGAATCAACCTAACAAAAGAAACAAAAGACCTATATAGAGAAAATTATAAAACACTGTTAAAAGAAATAGAAGAGGACACAAAGAAATGGAAAGATATCCCCTGTTCATGGATAGGAAGAATCAACATTATCAAAATGGCCATCCTACCAAAAGCAATTTACAGATTCAATGCAATGCCAATAAAAGTTCCAATGAAGTTCTTTAAGGAAATAGACCAAATATTGATGAGATTCATGTGGAGACACAAAAACTCCGATTAGCTAAAGCTCTATTGACAAAAAAGGAGAATGGAGGTATCATGCTCCCAGACTTCAAACTCTAATACAAAGCAACAGTTATTAAAACAGCATGGTACTGGAACAAGGACAGACACACAGACCAATGGAACCCTATAGAAAGCATAGATGTAAAACCACACAACTATGGACAACTGATCTTTGACAAAGGAGCATAGAATTTGCAATGGAACTATTCAATAAATGGTGCTGGCAAAACTGGTCTACAATATGTAAAAAAGTGAAACTGGACCACTACCTCACACCGTGTACATAAATCAACTCAAAATGGATAAAAGGCCTAAATATAAGACCCGAAACTATAAAATTTATAGAAGAAAACATAGGTAAAATGCTACAAGTCATACATCTCAATGACACCTTTGAAGATGCATCCCCCAAAGCAATAAAAATGAGACAGGAGATAAACAGATGACACTACATCAAGATAAAAAGCTTCTGTACCACAAAGGAAACATTAAATAAAACAAAGAGAAACCCCACTGAATGGGAAAAAATCTTTGTGCTCCACACAACAAACAAGGGTCTGATCACAAAGATATACAAAGAACTTGTAAGACTCAAGAAAAACAAATTTAAAAACCCAATAAAAAAATGGGCAGAAGAACTTAAAAGACACTTCTCCAAAGAAGACATACACATGGCCAACAGGCATATGAGACAATGCTCAACATCCCTCATAATCAGGGAAATGCAAATAAAAACCACAATGAGTTACCACCTTACACTGGTAAGAATGGCATATATCAAAAAAAAACCAAAAAACCCAACAACAACAACAACAAATGCTGGTGAGGATGTGGAGAAAAAGTTACCCTAGTACACTGCTGGTAGGAATGCAAGTTAATCCTTGGTGGTTCCTCAGTCTACTAGGGATGGAACTACCGAATGATCCAGCAATCCCACTCCTAGGCATCTACCCAAAGGACACAAAAACACTGATCCAAAAGAGCAACTGTACCCCTATGTTTATTGCAGCACTATTTATAATTGGTAAGACCTGGAAACAACCTATATGCCCAAAAGTAGATGACTGGATCAAGAAGAAGTGGTACATATACACAATGGTATACTATTCAGCAATCAAAAATGATTAACTAGGGTCATGTATAGAAACATGGATGGAGCTAGAAGGAATTATACTCAATGAAACAAGTCAGAAGGCAAGAGAAAAATATCAGATGGCTTCACTTTTAGGAGGAATGTGAAAGAGCATCAACTACAAAAAAAAAGAAGAGTAAGCTCAAGGAAATGGGCAATTACAACCAAAAACAAACAAAACAACAAGAACAGCAGCAAAAAAAAAACCTCAACAGGACCAAAAGGTCAAAGATAAACTAAAGGGACTATGGAGGGGGGAGAGGAGAGGGAGGGCAAAGATGGGGATGAGGGTAGAAGGAACACAAGGGACTGAGGTGATGGTGCACTGGTGAAATGGTGGTGGGAACTCCCTGGGGAATACAAATGATGTAAAATATAATTAAATTTAAAAAATGATAAAAAAAAGAAATAAAAAAATTAAAATAAAGTAGTTAGCATTGTCAGCTCTCCTTGGAATATATTAGTTGGCAGCAGTATAAAGTTGTAAGGGCAATCTGGATAATCTGAGGTATTTCCCAGTGTTACTTGGGGGTGTGGGTAGGACTAATATCTCTATATCTTAATATTTTTCAACTGGAATTTACCAGTTCATTAGCAAAATTCTGTTATGACTGATTTGTCACATAATTTGGTTTACTAATACTTGTCAAGTCATATTTTCACTTTGGATAATGGAATGATTACTTGCAGACCTAAATATTTTTACAGCAATAATAAAAGGATTTTGTTGGTTGGCCTGTTTTTGCTTTTGAAATAGATTCTCTGTTCTTTGCAAAATAGTTCTATGTGTATACAAGTTCTAGAATTTGATCAATAATTACTTATTAATACTAACAGTTTTGTTACAAAAATTCAGTATTAATCTTTTTAAGATGGCTTTGAATTGCAGTTATATATTTACAACTGGGAATATGTGAAAATTTTAGTTTGAGATAACTCGTTTTCAGTATGTGTTAATGCAGAACAATGTAGAATAGAAGTTTAGTGATGTTCATGAGCTTTCAGGGTTATGCCCTAGTGAACACTCACTGAGGAGTGAGAAAGTAAAACAGAACTTTTAAGTGTATTTTCTGTTTCTATGCAAGAGCAATTTTTGTAGGACTTGGTTGTGACTGTAGGACTGTCACTTGAGTTTACAGAGTCTAAACTTGTAGTGTGATCAGTATCATGATGTTTACTGAAATGCTCACCACTCTAGTTAAACCAAGTTACTCTATGACTTATTTATAAGGGAATTTAATTATGTACTTCATAAAAAATGAGAAACAGTAATATTTTAAAATTAGTTTAACACTAAAGCAGTGCATAAAGATAAAAAGTCAAAAAGAAGTTTTGTAATTTCTTGGAATTTTTTCTAAGATTGACTGATGTGGCCAAACCCAGATTTAAATTCATTCTCTATGAATTACTATATATAACTTGGATATGTTATTTTTTTTCTGCTTCTATTACATATCTTGCCAGATATATTTCACATACAAGTAAATATAAAACCAATTGCTATTAAAACTAGTAGGGAGCACAAAGCTAGATATTTAAGTGTTCAGGTGAATGCTTCCAGAAATTGAACTAAACATAGCCTTTGACTCAATTCAGAGTTCGTTTACTTGACAGTTTTTTAAAAGACTCTTTTCTGCACAGAAATTGTCCAGGGAATTGGGGGAAGGGGGCTGTAGTGTGGTGAGACCAGGTATGAGTCAGCCAACTGAAACATGGTGGCAGGGTATGGTCTTTTCTATATTCTCAATGTCTAGGCTCACTGTGGTCAAGAGCCAACTTTGAGGATAGCAAAAATGGGGAAAATACCTCTGTGAGAAGTAAGAATTCTCAGATGACCCCAGCAGCAGGACTTTGGGAATAGAGCAGGAATCTCATAAATATATGTCAGGAAATGTGCTTCTTGGCACAAGTCTGCCTCAGCGTCACTTAGAGTTAGTTAGGTTCAAAGAAAGGTGTGAATGGGAATAAGACCTTTGTGGTGTTAACCTTAACGTACCTTCCTGTTGAGTCACTGGGCTCTTACATAGACTTTGCCTTCTGTTTCTGGAGCATAGCTGTCATCCTCTCTTCATAAACATTCTGGTAATTATCTTTGTTGCTCTTCCTTAAAACTTCTCTTCCTCAAATTCATACCTTGATTTTCTGACTTCCTTGTTTTGCTGGAGCAAAATCTTCACGAAATTTCACAAAATGTTTTTTGTGGTTTTTTTTGGGGTGGGGTGGGGAATGGATCAATATTATTGATTTATTTTATGTCAGAAAGAATAATTTTTGTGCCTTTATATTTTATGGATAATTTGGTTGAATATGGAATTTTAGGGTGAAATTAATTTTTGGTTGTGATTCTGAAATCATTGTCTCCTTGTTTAATAGATTGTAGTGTTGTTTTTAAGAAGTCTAAATCCATTTTGATTCCAGATCCCTGTGTGTTGATTTATATTTTGTCTCCAGAAGCTTGAATAATCTATTTGTATGCAAAATTAACATTTCTAATGATGAAACTTTTTGCATTTTCAATCAGTGAACTGAATTATTTCTTTGATGATTTCCATTTTCCTATTTATGCTTTTTTATGTGAACAACTATTACTTTTAAAGATTTATTTATTTATGCATACCAGGATGGGGTACAGGCCAGAGGTGTTGGGGGGTGAGAGGAGACAGAGTGGGGAGCAGAACAGGCAGATCCACTGACATACATTGCTACAGGGAGCAGTGGGCAAGACAGGGGAGGTCTGCCTCACCATGTGGGTCACCTCCGTGGCCCAGGATTGAAGTGCAGCTGCAATGGCTGCACATCACTTCAAAGTGTTGTGTCTTAACCCTTAGGCCACCAGGGAGGGTCCTGAACAACTATTATTTTTTTTTTTTTAAGATTTATTTATTTATGAATACAAGCACTGGGGTACAGGCCAGAGGTGTGGAGGGTGAGAGGATTCACCACAGAGAGTGGGAGCAGAACAGGCAGATCAACAGAAGTACACTGCTGAGGGGAGCAGTGGGCACAGCAGGAGAGGTCTGTCATGCTATGTGGGTCCCCTCCCTGGCGGGCAGCAGGGATCGAACTCGTGCTGCAGTGGCTGTGGTTTGCTTCATAGTGTGTTGCTTAACCCACTGCGCCACCAGGGAGGCCCCTGAACAACTATTATTAAGGTTAATTCTGGATTAATTCTTTCCTTTTTTTTTTTTTTTTTAATGTCTTTCTGTCCTATTTTCCATTCCTTTGTCCAAATGTTCTTCTTTTTGAAAACTTCTTCACTTTACCATTTGGGCTGAAATTGATTTTCATTTTTATTTGAAGAGATGTTTTAACATTGACTATCTGGTTTTTAATAGTATCTTCTCATTCCATACATGGAATAGCTTCTCTTATCTCTTCAAGGTTATCATGTTGACATGTTTTGGTAGCTAATTTTTGCAGTTCCTTCTGGCTCCTTCTTTAAAATTTTTTGTCTCTATATTTGGAGATAGAGAATTTTCTAATCGATCTAGTGATCTTTGCTCTTATGTAATATTGATAGATTAAAATACTTATTAGAAACTTTAGCGTATAAGGGAACTTGTCTATATCATTCTGTCTTGAAGATTTTCTTTGCCATTTAATCGAGAATTTCCTCTCAGTATGGTTAGACTAGAATGAGAATATCCTTTCATTCTCTTGTCTAGAAGGTATCAGGCCTTGTTGTCAACATTCTGGCAAATAAGGGATCAGGGAACTCAGCATTTGTAGGCATTGTTTTGTCTAATTCCTCTGTACTATCATATCCTCAACGTGCTGGTGATAACACACTTTTCCCCTCTTCAGAGAACTTGAAAACTTCTCTTATGTGGGAAAGTGCAGTCACTCAGCAGCATAGCTGTGGAGGCCAAGCTAGATATCCACCTGTTTTTTAAAGATTTATTTCAACTCTATACTCATACCTACTCTTCCTACTCCATTATGGAGTTGTTAGGTATCACCAGTTCCTAATCATTTTGATGAATATAAGGTTTAACAAACTTGGTACTCAAGTTTTTCTATTGCTGCATTTGACTTTTTAGGTAACAGTATATGTGAGTTAGTTGGATGGATTATTAAATAATATGGAAAACAAGGCAAATTTATAGCAACCAAAAGCATCAGAAAATAGGCCATCTGATAAGTAATATAAAATTGGATTGAAAACTCAGGAAGTTATTAAATCTGAATCTAATATGAGATCAGTTGACTCCAATCTCAGAAGACTTATTGTTCTTTCCAGGTGTGCATCTTAAGAAACTTGGAGGATTTGTATAGTTTATACTCAAAACCAGATACTGCTCAATGATTCTTAGCTGAATTTTGCTTTGAGTTTTGTGGTTGACCTGAAATCCCAATACAAAGGGAAAGCCCAAGAGTGTGAAACCAGATCAAGCAAAATGTGAGACTGCTCATATGAATACCTGTGACCTGAGACTGCTGAGGATCCCTTGTCTCTAATTACAATGTGGTCTCATTCAATAAATGTAGGAAGATTGTGTGATTTCTTTATTGATTTTGGCACCTGTTACATTTTTATTAAATCTAGCACATGTTCTGATGTTGCTCTCCAATTATAAAAACCATTTTTAATTCATTATATTGATTCAACTAACTCACAATTTTAATGTACTCTAGAGAAATGTTAAGCAAATAGTGCAATATCTGTAAATATACATGTTGAAATTTCACTTGCAAGGATGATGTTGGAAAAGCATTCCAAAGAAAAGCAGTTATAAATTTTTCATTATAAAAAGAAAATAACAGAAACAAAACATTTTTTGAAGGGACTAAGTATTTTTAGTACTTTAGGAGATTAAAAAGTCATGAACATATTATCAAAAATTTGGTTGTATTACATGTACATATTATGGAAGAATGAGTTTATTGTTTATGCAACTAGAGAAAAATGAATGACAAATATGAATCATTATATTAAAAATGCAAATATCTTTTACATTTTACAAATTATTTTAAATATAGTTATTGATAACTATAAAATAAGAGCAGTGCTATTTTTCTATTACCTTTTTCTTCTTTAAGAGTGATATATTTAGTAATCAGATTTTATTATTCTAGCATGTTTTTAAATACCAAATAGCTACTATAAAACAAACAATAAATACAATGCAGTAAATGCACAATACTAGGACACTAAGTTTTCCTTATTTATTTGGATTCTTTTCAAAAAGAAAGGAAAAATGAAGACATTAAAAATAATGCTGTGTTTTAACATGGTCAGGGCTCACATAAGAATAAGTGGTTGAGAGTGTCTGCTTTTGGCTACGCTGGATTTGCAGAGTCTGTATTTCTGTATTCATTCTTCTATTTAAAACAACCAAAAAAATAAAATTAAGAACCAGCCATTATTCCTATATTCATTTATTTCATGTACATTTGGAACTCATGTGTGCTAGCGATTACGGCAGGAGCCAGATGTATAGTAATGAACCCAGCAAAAATGTTGCTGTGGTCAAGTTTAAAGTCTAACTGGGGAGATACACAGCAAATGAGCACTTCTTAGGAAACAGACATGGTCATCAGTGGCTGTTTGTGGTTCTTGCCTAAGCAAAACAGATAAATCAGCTACCCTTATTTTTGTTATGGAATACAAATATACTGCTATATATCATTTTCCCCCACTACTTAAAAACCTTATAAAGCCTAATAATAGTGTCCTTAATAACTTTCTACATCATTAGGTATAATCACATGTTTCTGTGACCTCCTTCCATCTACCAAACTTCACTGATGCAGACTATTTGGCAGAAAAAAAAACATCATAGTTTGCTTTTGTTTCAAAAAGACAGATTGAACCAGAGTGAACTTGAATGAACTCTATAAAAGCTACCAGACCAATTTAAAGCAGCTAATTTGAAAAAGACATTTGTCCAGTTAAAAAAAAATTTCATATTCTTTGTACTATGCAAATTCTGTCTTAAACCCACTTCATTTTTCCCCATAGAGAAATTTGTAACAAATTTAATTGTCAAGGGTTTGAGTTTTTCATTTTTTGAATAAGTATGTTTTTTTCCTGAAAATTTTCCAAAACTCTCCAGAATTAACATTGAATATACTAAAAATGTAATATGAATAGTTTTATAAAGTAAACAAAAATGTGCAGACACTAATTTTTGATAGACATAGGGTAAGGTTCTTTGGTGTATAGCCATCCACTTGACATCCTGGGTAAAATGACATCGAGATTATTTCTAAATTATAACCAAAGGAAGTGAAAATGGATTTCAAGCTTAAGGAAGAGCTATTAAGGGGATAATAGACTTTTGATGTCTGCCTTTTCACAGTAGCACAATAGCTAATTCCTGTGACTCCTGACCTTTTAGTGTCTCCTAGCCAAGTACTGGCATTAATCTACTGCTTATCTGTCACCCACCAGGTTTGATAGCTCCAGTCTCTGTTTTCAATTATCAGTCATTAGAGAAGGCAGTGAGCAATTTTAGAAAAAAACCTCACAGAACCTTTGACCTGCTTTTGTCAAATAACTGCAAGTACTCAATGTAGATAAATTTTCATATCATTGTATTAAAGATATAAAAGAAGGTTCTTTGGTATATATCCACTTGCTGTAAACTTTGTCACCTTCAGGTGGTTAAAAATGGACTGTTTTATTTTTCTGAAGGAGAAAATTCATGAGGTCATTCAGTGAAATCTGGTGAGATTAGAATGATTGACCGACCTCTTGCTACAAAGCGATCTATAAAACCCACAGATTTTTCCACTAAAGAAAACATGATAAATAAATATTTACCAAAGGGTCATTATCAGACATCCGTGCTTTACATGGGCTTCTTTCAGGACAACACAAACTTTTCTTAAATATTTGTGTACAGTATGATTGATATTATCTATGTACTCAATATATTCATTCCTCATTAAGTAATGCTTTTTATTGAATATAATTATTTAATCAGATATCATCTGTGGGTATCCCAAAGTAATATCTGAAATTTAATATTAGTTTTTCACCCACAAAAGATAAATATTTAAAAATTCAAGTAATTGTTTCCTTTTATAAAATGCCTATAATTAAAACAATACAAAATATTTTCAACACTTCAGGATGCATTGCTGTCTTCAGGAATAAAACTTTCAGACCTCTTTAAAGAGGGATTGTGTCATAACCAGCAAATCTGGAAGGATTAAAATGTGTGACTCTCAATGTATGTCCTCTGTTTTCTACATTATAGATGTAAAAGTATTTCAACAAATTATCAAAAAAGTATTTTCTATCTACAAATGTAAAATATAGCTTGAAGCTTTCTTTTTTTCCTAAGATTTATTTTTATTTATTTATGCATACAAGAGCTGGGGTACAGACCAGAGGTGAGGTAGCAACATGTGTAGCAACACAAAGATAAGAAACAAAACATGAAGAAAATGTGTTTATTTTTCTGAAAAAATCTCTAACTCATTGGGAAAATATAAGATGGCTTAGATAATAAAAATGCAAATGGAAAGCGATTAATAAGAGAGATACTGCTTTTAGAGAATTTGTTTATACTCTGAAAACCATGCTCAGATTCTTTCAAATGTCATTTAACTACTGTGGAGTAAGCATTTTATTGTCTACTTTTATTTTAATGATGGGCAAGTAAAGCATATCTTAACATTTTATCCTTTTAATCTTGAGAATGAAGGTGGACTTTGCATTTCTAATGACTACAAATACAGTACTAACCCATGGTATTATGTCATCTCCATTATTAAAATAAAGTTTATTTAAAAAGTGCTGTGAGGGGAGGAGGTCAGAAAGAGCACAAAGGACTGAGGTGATGGTGCACAGGTGAAATGGTGGTGGGAACTCCATGGGGACTACAACTGATGTCAAATATATATAAGTAAGGAAATAAAAGTGCTGTGAGTTACCAGCAAAAGAAATTAATTTGGATAGAAATGCTCAGAGTCATCTTTGTGGTACTTGAACTTTGTGTTTTAAGTAGAGGTAAAATTTAGACTCCTGAAAATGGGAAAAGCATTTTAGTTAGAAGAAAAGTTAACCAAAGCCATCAATTTAGAAAAAGGACGGTTGAAAAATCATTAATTCATTCAACTCTCAGAGTTACTTGAGTGTTGAGTGTAAGCCTGCATATGTTAGGGGAGCCTGGTTAAAGAATAAAATAAGTTCTTATCTTGAATTATAGACTATAGTATGCACTGAAGGAGTGGGGATACTGAAAACAGTGATGGGTTCTTAGTAAATCCATGCTGTTCCTCATTTCTACTGCTGACCCCCTCAGACTTCTTAGTGTGTGATGACAATGAATTATTTTTTGTTCATTGCTTTACCCACAGTTTTCACCATCTCTTACTATTTCTATGAATTCTTCTCTCTACATGGCCATAATTCTTTAAGACTGACCTCAAAATTCTCTGCTTTTAAAATTTCCTGCCCAATGTGTTGTTCCTTCCTTTATTACTCTGCTTTAGAGTACACATATCTAGTATCAGCTCACCACAACTGAATCATGATTATTCCTTTCCATGTGTCTTCTTATCCTGAGTTCCTATCTCTTTGCTTCTTATATCTTCCATTTAGGGTCTGGCCTAGAGCATTTATCCAATAAATATTTTGTAATTGAACAAATATGGTAATAGCAGAGCAGCTTTTTTTAGTATAGTCCACATGAGTATATATGGAGGTGAGAAGGAGAAAAGCAGTCCCTGACATCCCAGAGATGGGCAGGATCTGTCAGCTAGGCCATTGAGTTGCTATCAGCTAACCTGATGCTCACAGTTCTCTTGTGGAACATGAGCAGTTTTCCAGAACACCAACACTGGGGAATACCAACACTGAACAAGAGCACTCTGTCGCCATAGGGAGAAAGACATAAATAGGATCACTTCACAATTATATCTGCGTATAAGTGAAAAATGAGAGCATTAATACTCAAAAATTACTCAATATTCCCTTTTGTGGGTAATATTAGTAACTCTTTACCAAGTATGGCTTTATCCATTTCTAGAACAAAACCCAGACTGCTTGAATTTTCACCCAGATCACCTAACGTATTTCATTGGATTTTTTTTTTTTTTTGAGAGTCCCTGTGAATCCATTTCATGATGAATTTACTTATTGAAACAACTCATAGACCCATCTTTATTTATAGATGTGATATTCTCAGTGTATATTGTCTGGGACATTGACACAGAGTGAAGAGAGACTGAAAACACAGAAGGATAAAACTTGCTGAGAATAAATAAGTCAGACTAGGAGCAAGTCTCAAGTGGAAACATTGGCTTTGTAAAGGAAGAAAATAATTTTTTTCCTTGAGACTGAAATAGCAGTCATTATTAGTTGAAATCCTGGTATACTGCACATTACGTTAGAATCATAGGATTTAGTTATTATTCCTGCGTTTATAGTCAACTAACTCAGTGACAAAAGAAATCACTGCTTTTTTTTTTTGACCTGTGGAGATAAAAGAAGCTTCACCTTACTGGTGCAGATAAGGATGGAATAAACTTTTAAATATATTAATTTTATGAAAGCAATCGTTAATTTATTATTATTATTATTTCTTATGAATAAGAAATAATATTACCTTGATTATTAGATGTATCAACTTTCATATCAATGCTTTGTATGTGTAGCTTTTATATGATGATGTCTAAATAATCACTGAAGGCTGAGTGCTGGGCCCATCAATTCTAAGGAAGGCATTTGGGTTGTGACATTATATTAGGACAATTCCAAAGCTCTTTTCATGCAAGAGCTAGTTCTCTGTGTCCCTAAATTGCTTATATTTTTAAAGTTTGATATTATATAAATGCTGAGTGATTAAATTTTGCAAATTTTAAAATTATATATATGTATTTTAAATCTATTCATAAAATCAGTTTGTTTAGTGATTCCAATATTTAATTATTTAACCATCTCATCCTTTTAAAATTTCTGTTTATAAAGCTGTATTCATAAGTATTAATGAGTATAAGAGTATTTTAACTATAGAATATTTGAAAGTCAACTGAAATTGCTCTTTGAAACAAAATATTCGGGGAACAGTTTTCTCTCCTGCAGATCACATGTTGCTTTGGTGTTAAGAGGCTCTTAGGGTTTCTGGAATGTGGAGTTTACCATACTCTCTGGAATGGTTATCCACTCAAGGAAACATGTACGTGTGTATTCACTGACCAATGAATAGGCCTTTATAGGACCAACTTTATGTTTCTCAGAGGACTAGTAAGTGAAGGATGTCTTGTGAAGTGATATATCTTGGTAGTCACATGATATCTTTGCTTTTTCTTTTTTAACTTAAAATGCAGCACAGATAAGTAATAATTCTATGAGTAATCTCTTAATGATTTTTTGCACTCAGCAGCAAACAATGATCTGTATTCTTTCAACAGCTGGCTGGGCTCCTGGGAGAATGCTATCTTTGCCTTGCAGCTACTGATTTTATTTGTCTTCCAAGTTACAGCCCTTGTGTGGGAGATTAAGACTGATTGCCCATGAATGCATCTCCTTAAAACTGCAGATAAATCACTAAATAGATAAAACTGTAATTCTCTCTTAATTAATTCTTCTCTTCAGATATTGTAGACACAAAATATTTAGCCAGGACATTTTTATCCAAAGTCTATTAATGATAAAGAAATTAGAGAAATATCTGTTTGTAGAAAAAGAGGAGGTTGCTATCAATCATTAATTTCTGTTATATCACAACAATAAAAGATTTTGGTGTATGTCTTTAAACACCAAGAAGTTTAATCTTTGCAGAACTTTGGCTAGAGCATTTAGAATGTAGTTTGGGGCTTATATACTGTCAGTCCTGTTTCTTTTCACTATCAGTTCATTAATTATAGAATATGAATCTTTTGATTCATATTTTACCTCTTATATGCTTTGATGTTGCTACTTTTAAAACCAAACTATAATAATAAATTCATTCGTTGGTTCTGTCAGTGTCGGTAAGCTTTTAGTTGCTCTAGATAGTTCACACAGATGGAAATGTTTAGAATACACAAAACCAGATCTCTAGAAGTAAATATATTAACTACCATGATTATAATTGCTTTGAGTTGTAAATTGTATAGGTTTTGCTGAATATTTGATGATTTTCTATGAGTTTCTGTGCATCTTCGGAGTAAAGCAGTTCTTTAAAATTTTTGTAGAGAGCATTGTTGGCATCATTCAGTTTTAATAATTAGTAATCGTATGCTGATGAAATTGTTTAATTTATTGTTTTTATTCAAGTCAAGCAAGTGTCATAAATAATGTGGAAAGAGAATGTAGCATTAGTGTAGTGTAGGTATAGTTATTTGGCAAAATATAACCTGATGAAGATGTGCAAATAATAATTTGGACAAGTCATTATATTCTTTCTTTAAGTGTACTTTTCATTAAATAGATATTTCTCCAAGGAAGACATACAGATAGCCAATAGATAAATGAAAAAAAGTCCATTATTACTTTTCATCAGGGAAATACAAATCAGAACCACAATGAGATACCATCTCATACCTGTAAGAATGACCCATATGAAGAAGATCAAAACAACAAATATTGTTGGGGGTGTGGAGATTAAAGAGCTGTATACACTGTTGGGGAAATACAGACTGGTTCAGCCTCTGTGCAAAGCAGTAGGAGGTTTCTCAAAAATATTAAAGATAGATCTACTGTATGATCCAGCAATACCACCCCTACCTATGCATAAACACTATTTAGAATGGATATATGTGCTCCAGTGTTCATTGAAGCAGTATTTAAAATAGCCAAGTTATGGAAATAACCTCAGTGCCAAAGAACAGGGAAGGGGGTTAAGAAGATTTGTATACACATTGGAATACTACTCAGCTATATACAAAGATAAACTTTTACATTTGCATCACCGTGGATGTAAGTAGAAGGAATTATGCTAAGGGAAATAAATCAGAAAGAGAAAAACTAATATTAAATGGCTTCATTTACATTTGGGATATAGAGAAACAAAACAAAGGGTCAGACAAAACTAATCCAAAAATATATCCTAGAAATATGAATGTATAATTAGGTTATCAGTGTAGGAGGTGGAAAGTGGAGAGCAAAGGGCAGAGTGCCAAATGAACTATTGGGGTGACAATGGATCCCTTGGTAATGGATGTAGTATGATAACATATTTCTGAAGAGGCATGACCTATATCCTGAATTATATATAGTGCTATAAACCAACATTACTTCAATTAAAGTAAATAAAAGCAGTTTTCCTATGTGAATTTTTGGATACAGGATATATTTTATATCTAGTTATATTTGTTCCTAAACTCTCTTTTCCTCTTCACATGAGAGAAATGGTATCCATGGTATGGGATAAATAAATGGTTTCCACTAGAGAAAAATGTTAACCTGCTGAACTCAGTCTGTCTTAACACTTATGTAATTTTATCTCCTTTGACAAATCTGGGTCTGGGTTGAATGAGCTGTCCCTCTGACACTTCTGTTTTGTTCAGTTTTATGCGATTTTCTTTCTTTTGTCCAGTATTTTGGGCCCTCTTTGCTATTAAATAAGAATGCAATGAGGATTTTTATAGAGTGTTACAAATTTCAAGCTGATAATGCAGATTTTATTAGAAATGATAAAAGATGTGATTTGATAAATTCATGGTGTTTAGTTAATCTATAATTTAGAGTTAATTTAACAGACTAAATATTTATTATAATGTGAGCAAAAGCCCCAAGTAATATACAATTTTTCCTTCTGTTTTCTTCTTGTTAAAGCTCCCCAAGTCATTTGCAATTGCAGTGGGTTATAGCAATAACCCACTGAAAAAGAAAGTTTAATCTTTACATAACCATCACAATATGAACAAGGCAATCATATCTCCTATTAAAAGCTTTTATCTAAGGAATATAAAATGGGGGTGTATCTTCTTTTCCTTCTGTTTTAATAGTGTTGCTTTTGGTACTCTCTGGTGTAGAAAAGTTTGAAATATAGAGGGATCCACTTGGTAAATTAGAATTATTTAAAATATGATGGGGATGAGGACAGAAAGAGCACAAGGGACTGAGGTGATGGTGAACAGGTGGAATGATGGTGGGAACTCCCTGGGGAATACAAATGATAGCAAATATAATTAAATAAACTTAAATAAAAAATAATTATTTAAAATATGGCATAGTAAAAGGATGACTTTGTATACTAATGTAGATCTTATACAATAAAAAAGTTATAAAAAGTTATAAAATTATAAAATATATGAATACAGTCATAATTATTCATAAAAATTTCTTTAGATAATAAGTGGCATCAATATTAAATAAGTGAATATAAAACATTTGGTATGACAAAGATTGTAGGGTGTAAGTTCTACAAGTATGAACATAGACCAGAAATATAGCTTCCTCTGGAGAGTAAAAGCACCATAAAGCAAAATGAAAGAACAGGAAAATGTTCAATTTTGTAAGAGATAACCAGATTATACAAACAAAACTACTTCAGTGGAAAAAGAGCCAAATAATTAGTTGTATTGTTGAGGACTTGGGAATTGAAGTCTTGAACCTGAAGTGAAATCTGTTCTCTTTCAATTACATGTTGTTACCTCTAAGTACAATTGTGACAACTGAAATATATTTCAAACAAGTGAGAGCTAAATAAACTTTATGCCTTCAGTCAATAGCAGAATGTTAATGAATGAAATCAGCTTCAATGTATTCATACAATCTTTCATTCAACCAATACTTATTAGGTTGCTCTGGAGTAGGCCATTGTATTGTGTTGGATGCTAATGACACACTGGTGACTCAACCCTTGATTCTCCAGTCTGTTCTCTGTGTGTATGTGTACTGTTGAGAAACATTGTCTAAATATACTAACAATCAAACAGTCTCTAAATGCACAACAGTAGGATATCATTACATAGATGGTATGGACATGAACAAACATTTAGGTATCTGGAACTACCTAGCTGTCACCATCCAATTTTTTATTCTTAAGTAAGGGATATTAATATTTGACACCTTCCTTGCATTACATTTTGAGATTACCTGTGAATATTAGTGAACATCATTAGGAGTGCTAGGCTACATAAATACAGGTTTTATTCCATTACTCAGAAATGTCTTAAGGAATTTACTGGTACAATTATGGTTTAGAGTAGTAGGATATAGGAATTTGAAACACTGAACCAATTTTCACTACAGTTCTATGTAATATATTTAATAAAAAATTTACCCCCTTATGGGGTTAGGTTAAATAGCCTAGATTTAAAAACTGATTGAAATTTTAACTTTCCCCTTTATTACACTAACATCTCATGGTGGATTCTAGAATAGTAGATGACTTACATAATATGAATCAATACTCATCTGCATTATGCAGGTTCATGCTTTAGATTGGATCCTAACAAACTAATGTCTTAGTCCTTATTTCTATGACTATAGATTTATTTGGTCTAAATTTAAAATATAAAATTGATAATTAATAGAAAATTGAATAATTACTTTTTACCATGAATTCTGAATATTCAGTTTGAGAACTGACAAAATGTATTTCTCAACAGTTTATTAGTGCATATGCCACAAAGTATGTCTTACACAGGCAAGTCATAGGCAGTGCTACCTAGTCAGTCATGAACATTTCTATAGTAAAGCAATCAATAGTCACATAAAGTATGACAGAAACTTTAAATAACCTCACATCCATTGATTTACATATTCTACCAAATGAACATGAAGACAGACTTCTGTTTTCAGAGGTCTTTGGATCTTAGATTTATGAATACAAGATTTTTTAGTCTTGTTAGTGATTATTAAACAGGACCAAGAAATTTCTTGAAGCAAAATTTGCTTATCCTGGTATTTAAGTCTTAGTTTTGTGGTATCCAATGCCAGGTTTGAAATCTTCTGACAATATGTTGATTTTTTCTCCACAGTTTCTTCATTTATAATATGAAGACAATAATAGAACCTACCTCATAAGTTGTTATGCAGTATAATATGATAATATTAACAAAATGCATAGAATTGTGCCTGGAATATAACTGCTATTATAATATAACTGAATATTCTCATGATGTCATTTACTTATTTAAATTAGGATCAAATGAGGAAAAATTAGGATTAAATTAGGAAAAAATGAGAAAATACAATTTGGTTTTCTATGAGCAAAAGTTTTATCTGATTTTGATATGCTTGTTGCACTTCCAGTTATTAGATATCTAGTTTGTAAGTTTTTTGTTTACCTCTTACACTTTCCTGTTAAATAGAGTAGTTAGAAGAATCAAAAAATGGAGATAAAGGAGAGGTGTTCATAACAATCTGTACTCTCATGTGCAGAAGTTCAGGTGTGGAACAAAATAGTATCCTAAAAATGGGGTCATCTCCTTGTTTAGGGAAAAGTTGATTAACGATCCTTCTGAGAACAGACCCACAGTCACTTCTAGATGATAATGACCTTTCTCTCTTCCTCAGTCTTAACTCTTCCTTTAGTTTAGGATCCCATTTCATATATGTTTAGAACAATTTTGACATAATTTCAGTTAACCTTCTAAAGATATGGTTGGGGCTTATTAAATTCAGTTACCCAATTTATATATTGATACCTTCTTATAACAAAACTTTAGAAATAAAGCATGTGACTGGAAACATTAAAAACATTGTTATAATTTTGCAACATTTTGCACACTATGTTGTGGATTTTTTAAGATAATCTTATCCTATAGTATTCTAGATAACAGACTTGGGGGAAACCTACCAATACTGAGAAAGGTAATTCCATAAGAAGAATTTGCATTGCTAAAATTTTGAACATGTAGTTTTTAAACAATATCTTTGGTACCCAGAATATATAAAGCATATCAGGTAGTACATTATTTTATAAAATAAGATAATATAATAATATGGCTGACAATCGCTATCTTAAATTCTTCAGCATTCCTTAATATACCCAAGAGGAAAGTTCTCTGACTTCATTTGGTAAGAAAGTTGCTGAAGGAGGAAAACACATTCCCCTTTCAATTTTGAGTGAAAACAGACAGAGGTCTTTGGGGGACTTTATGCTGCTCTTTGGCAAAGTCGTTATACTAAAAGTCTTCTAAGAACTAATATTTTTAAAGAACATTTTATTAGCAAAAGGAGGGAAACTTCTTCCAAGGAAGACATTCTAGATATAACCATTCTTATGAAAGTGAATTAGTTTTCTTTACTTGTCCTCTAAAATGCAGTAAACGGACCTTATGTGCCAGCAATTCCTTAGTCCTTATTCTTTTTTTCTGCCCTTGGCTGTGTTAAATCTCACCAGTTACTTCACCTGGAACTTTGCAGCTTTCTATAACATAGTCCTAATTCCTATATAAATCCTTCAGTTTTCCAGCACCTGATAAATACTTGTAATCACTTTATAACCTGATTTTTTATAAACATATTTGGATAGCCTTTCCATTTAGGATGCAGGAATTTGTATAAAACCACAGAGGTTATATTGCTTTTGAAGTAAAGTCTATTGGTTTGTGGAATTTCCTTCAACTGGAAACATGTATGAGTCTGTGGTTTTAGTGTTTTCTTAGATTTATAATAGTCTGCTTGTTTGTTTTCATTTTCAAATCTGAGAATTTACCATTAATTTGAATATTTTATAAAGGACTAATTTTTTTTCCTTCTTTTCTTTCTAGTTGAAAGAGACAAGGATTTTTCTCACCAGCGAAGGCATTACAAAGAATTCCGGTTTGATCTTACACAAATTCCTCATGGGGAAGCCGTGACAGCAGCTGAATTCCGGATATATAAGGACCGTAGCAACAATCGATTTGAAAATGAAACAATTAAGATTAGCATATATCAGATCATCAAGGAATACACAAATAGGTATCAACTTTACAGCTTTTTTACTTAGCAAACAAGTTTTAAATTGTACTTCAATGATAACCCATGTGATCCTTTAAACATATTTTCTGAGTATAATGACATTCACCACCTTGTATAGACATAATTAAAGCCACAATAATTAACTAGAAATGCTTTATACATTTCACAATTTCTCCTTATTTCTGACAGCAATCTATATACCAAAAGCCAAAAGTCTTTATTCTTTCCCATGTTTGCTTTCTAAGCAGTTGTCTCATTTTGTACATGAGACAACTTGTATTTTATTCTTCATACATGAAATTTATAATTAAGATGATTTAATTCATTTGTTTTTTTAAGTTACAGAAGACTGTATTTTCCCCTGGTATGGATAAATAGCATGTGGGTTATATGGATTTTGTTTTTAAGGGGTTGCATTTATAACAGATCTGAGAGTTAGCTTGTATGTCTATCAGATGTTTAATTCAAAATGGTACTAAGTTGGACAGATAATCTGAAATACTAAATCTAAATAAACTTTAATTGACAGGTACTGTAAATGAATCACCCAACCAAAGTACATAAATGAAATCATAATAGTATTCTCTGACTTTACCCCAGCGCACAAATTGCTTGGTAATACCTTTGCAGGTGATCTACTTTTGTGGAAGAGCTCTCTCTCTCTCTCTCTCTATCTATATATATATATACTATATATATATATTTGTTGATATTATATTGAGGAGAAAATCATCTCTTGGAAGCTTTTATTCACTAGATCTTTCCTTTGGTGAAAAACTGTCTGTTTTTGAAGAGATAAAATTTAAAGACAAATCCCCTCTCATCCCCTTCTTTCCTTGGTGAATATCTCTAGTTCTTGGCATTTCTGGTTTTTCATGGGCTTCTAGTGTGCCAGAGTTTCTTGATGGGTGTTCTGTGGAATAGTAGCCTTTTCACAATATAATATAAAGAAGCTTTTAAAGTAAAATGCTGTGGAAAAATCTATCCATTAGACCATCCTCTAGGAGATTCACAATGAAAAGAATATTAAGATATTGGAAAAATATAGTATAAAGAGACCTGTCAATTTTATTTTACCTAATCTTCCTCAGATTATTTGGCCATTGTATAATTTTCTTTGAATGTATGATACTTAATATCCTGTAAAACACTGATTCAGCAGGATATTCTTTAATAGATACTGATATATATATATATATACTTTTTACTTTAAGAGCAGTAATTTCAAGGTAGAAAGACCTGTTTTCCTTTCTCAACCTTAACACTAGCTATTTGTAAGTTTATTTTATAATCACTCTTAATCGTGATTAGGATACTACTTCCATTAACATGTCCTAACTGTTTGAATTATCTTTATTTTTTGCAGCTTTTACTGTATTTTTTAATGTACAATGAATATATACCATTCTACTGCTTATTTAATATCTCAAGTTTTTTTTTTACAGAAACCTTTAGATCTATCATTTAGTATATATTTATTGACTATTCGAATCTAAATACAAACTTTTACTACAAGCTCTAACTTTTACTTAAGTCCCTTGTTCTAAATACTCGGGATATCTGAATGTTATTCATTGTACTAGGCATTTCTTTGAACTTTTTTCAACATTATTTTCTATGTATCTGAATGGTTTGATTTAGTTTATGATAAAAAGAATGAAAATAAAGAACTAAAAAAGGAGTCTATTGATAATTTATAAATTTATTTTTTAATATACTCATGATTCTTATTAATAATATTTTGTAATATTTATGGGTATTGATGTTTAGCTTATCATACTTCCTAAATTTGAACATTTTTCTTAAAAAATGAGATATCTGAATTTTTGCTATTTCTCTAATCATACCTGATTTAAAATACATTATTCTCAATGTTTCTGTAACTACATCTGTATGCTCTTTCAGCATTCCTTCTTGGGAATAATTTGACTAAATATTTATTTTAATGTATATGTAAATCTATTCTAAGATGTAGAATTTGCTAGAATCTTGATTTTTTCTAAGTTTTTGAAAAATGATTGCTAAAATCTATATTTTTATATATCAGGATCTTTGTTTGGTATTCTCTTGCTCTGTTATCCAAAACATTGTTAGATAGATTTCTACTTAATTTACCAAGTAACATTTAAAAAATTTTTCTTTCAGTAAATTCAATTCAATGTTAATAAATTTCTACTACATTTACATTTTAAATATCTACTACTAAGTATTGTTGCTAAGGTTATGATTTTCTTCCTGTGGTTATGTCATACTTTTGTTTTCTGTGGCTTTTGGTATTAATATCTGTGGAATTTTTACCCTAATTATCAGTTTCATTTTCTGTAAAATGCAAACTCATAAATTCACACCACATATTTCAATTTTATATACCATTGATAAAGTGACAAAACACTTTCTCTTTGAATTATGTGTTCACCCATTATTGGTGTTTATTAATCTGTAGTATAAGAAAATGCAATTCTTTGACCAGATACTGTTTATTAATCCATGATTCACATCTTGTACTTTTACTTTTGTTTCCAAAGAAAGATGTTTAAGGTGTAGAAGATATAGAAAAAAATACGTATTTCTTTTAGAATATTTCAGAATTCTATGTAGGATTCCAAGTTATCATAAAAAATTTTCTAATGTGGAACAGTAAAACTATGAACTTTGGAATTTCCACATGGGGAGACTGCTATATTGGAATCTCATTTCATAAATCTGAAAAAATAAAAGCAAATATGAGTATTTTTGAACAATAAAAAGTATTTTAGATAATGTGGGTGCTTACCACAGTGCAAAGACCAAAGTTGAAACTTAATAAATACAATAAATACATTGGTCAATATACACTCATATATGGGAACATATATGTTTTTATGGGAACATCTGTTTTACTAAGGTTTAGAGGATTATGTGTACTGGGTCACTAAATGATCAAGGTCAGTATAATAATAGCAATTACTATTTGCTGACATATATATGTAAGGATATAATTAGTAAAATTATTCTAGGATACTTTATTAAAATACTTTTATTAAATGTCATTAATGTGAATAGAATTGATACATATTAAAATCTAACCATGAAATGCATACTATCCAACTAAACAATAGAATTGGAGCCATCTGAGAACCATAACCTGAGAACAAATTTTAAACAAGCAGTCAAAATCATCAGAATAAAGTTGAAGAGGTATAGGGATGGGAAACTTCTTAGCTATTAAATTATTTACAGATAAATCAGAAATGTAAACAAATTAGACAAAGATTCATGTGCAGAAGTCTAACACAGAATTATTCTTTCTGACTGCATGTATTGGGAACATTTCAGTGTTAAATGGAAGAGAAAAAGTTATACTCCATTCTGGAAAATGGAAATGCTGTATTACACATAGCAAGTACGAACTGTGTCTTAAAATTTTAATAACACTGGAAAGTGCTCAAGCTGTCATATTAATTGATCAAAAGCAGGAATAATAATAATAGACATTATATCTTTTAAATAAATACATGTAGAAAACAGATTGGAAGAAAGCATCACATGTTCATTGCAGGCTTTTTATGGGCAATTTTTCATCATAGGTAGTTGGAAATTTTAACTCTTCCCCCTTTCTATAATTTCTAAAATTTTAAAATGAATATTGATTTTATAATCAGAAACAAGAACAATTATAGTTGAAAGAGAGAAGATAATGAAACATCTTCATCATATATTTATTTACAAAATAGCATTAAATATTTTTTCAAGTAGAGAGGAGCCAAAATCAAAACAAAATTAAACAATACTCCAGGATTCAAAAATAAGTGGCTCTTGCTTTTTTTTAAGCATGGAAAGCATTTTTACCCACATAAAATGAAAACAAAATATTTTTAAAGATTATTTTTTAATGCATACAAGAGCTGGGATGTAGGGTAGAGGTGTGGGGAGTGAGAGGATTTACCAGAGACAGAGTGGGGAGCAGAACAGGTAAATCAACTGAAATACACTGCTGAGGGGAGCAGCAGGTGAAGCAGGAGAGGTGTGCTGCACCATGTGAGTCAGCTGTCTGGCCAGGGATCAAACTCAGGACATAGTGGTGATAGAGGTGAGACTAGGCCACCAGCAAGGCCCCCCAAAATATTTTTTTTTCCTTTCTTTTAGTCTATGGAAAAATTTCCTGCGAATTTAAACCTTAGCTTTTTATCAAAGTGAGTCAGGCTAGATTATAAATATTCCATTTATATATCATGTACTTATAGTATAAACAAAAAAACAACTGTTTGAAAAAGTAATGTTTAGATCTAATTATATGCTTATCTGTGGTTTCATTTATTTTTTAAAACAAAAACTAAAATGGAGGTAAGAAAAGAAACTAGTAATTCTGGCAATTTTCAAGGTCATGGTTACCTCTTAAAATGTCTATCTTTAAATTTATGGATTTTATTTACTTAGTGTCTTGAATTAAACTTACAAACAATTGAAAAGTCGGTACAGACACTGTGAATGCAGTGCATCTGACAGTGTGTATGTGTGTTTTTCATATGTATAAAGCTTACTTTCCCTAAACTATTAAGAGTGACAGCATGGGGATTCTTGCTGTAATGTAGACTGTTGCTTTATAGATATGTTTTGCATTCAAGACATTGATCTATTTACCATCTAGTCTACGAATGGATTGACAACATTGTGTAATCAGATATGAAGAAGAGCCCATTAAGTCATCTTATTCATACACATTTATGTTGGTGAGACTTAAAACTCTTTAAGTGATATATGTTCAAGTGATTTATTTTATTCCTACCATCTTTCACCTCCAAAATTTATCCCTACTCCTATTTAAATGTGTGTCATTGAAGAAGTGTTCTGATATTTATCCAAATCTTTATTTTTCTTGGTAAAAAAGAGGCAATACACACTGCATCATTTCATTTATTTAATCTTTTCATATAAGACTGACAGCCCTAAATTCTATATAGAAGGCGCTGCTCCTCAGTCACACCTCATATATCTGGCATTATTGCAAATGAAGTTTCCACATGATTGAATTTTCTAGATAATTCAGCTGAGTTCTGCATGCTTTGCTGAGCACCTACCATGTGGTCTGCACAGGGGACTAAGGCCCAGTAAATAAGATCTCAAAAGCTCATAGCCTAAGGGCTGGGGCTGCGGTGGGCCTGCCTCACACAGACTTTAATAACTATAATACAACGTGCTAAGCACTATGATGTAAGTATGCACTAAGTGTTGTAGAAATCCAAATGAAGGGAAAATTAATTCTTCATGTAGGAGGGTGAGAGACCATAGGGGAAGTCACTGAGAGGAATTTACCACTGAGTTGGGCTTTTCATGATGAGAAATTTCTATAGCAAGATGGAAGGGGGGAAAAGGAGAGAAAGGTGTATCCTAAAAGAAATATTCATAAGCATTAAAATGTTTAAATGTATAAGTAGCTAAATAATACAAATAAAATTATTAAAGCCAGCATTATTAGTACTAAGAAGCCATAGCTTGTGCATTTAATGAGTGTTCACCATGTGTCTGGTACTGTGTTAGCCCTTTACTTGAATTACTTTTTCTTACATACAGGCATATGTAGATATGCACATATGGACATACATATATAGTATATATTTCCCCAAAGAAAATGTGCTATGTATAATTCAACTTTGCCCTAATTTTCTACCTTGAATGTAAATATCTGTACCACATTTAAAAAACATTTTAAGCTAGCCTGCTCGACGTCATTAGCCACTTTCACTACTTGGATATATTTAGTTAAGCTGTCATCATTCCAGTTCACAGTCATGTTCATATTTACGTCATCTACACCCTCCTGCTTCCTTAAGATTTGTGATTCTTCTGTGGACATACTTTAGAATATACATCGACAGTTTCCACTCAGGAAGATTTCATGGGCTCTTGAGAGCAGTAGAGAGGAACAGGACAGTCAGGTGGTTGATGATGTTTTCTCTAAGGTTACAAGACAATACACAGCAGAGTTTGCCTTTCTTCAGTGTACTACAATCATACTGTATGTCAGTGTTTTCAACTGGGGCAATTTGGCCCCAGGAGTCATTTAGCAACGTCTGGAGACATATTTGGTTTTCACATAGGTGAGGGTGGGGGCTGGGATGCTACTGGCATCTAGAGGTAGAAATCCTGAATTAGGGATTTTGTGAGGAGTGCGCTCAACTTCTGCAAAGGGCAGAACAGCTCTTCCACTTAAAAAAGAATATCTGAGCCCAGATATCCATATTGTTAAGTTTGAGAAATCCTACCATATTTGAAGATATAAGTTATAAACCTTAAAAAGGGAATGGTTTCTGCCATAGACTGAATTTTTCTTTGATTATGATGTATCTTGGGTCAGAAGAGTCACAGTATGGAAAGAACTTTTAGGAACTTACCCTGGATGTAATGACTTACGTTTGTTCATTTGTTAAAGGACATTGAAAGTTGTTTGGACTATCTATGTAATATACTGATTTCTTTGGTTATTTTTTCTTGCTAAATGATGGATTTTCCTGTATATAGAGTCTTTCAATAGTGCATGCATAGGTTTCTCAACAGGAAAAATATACAGCATCATGTAATGCCAGGGAGCCTGCTAATTTGGAATTATCCCAGAAAGGAAAGTGATAGACATCCAAGATAGGAAAGTGATAGTGGGATTTCAATTTGTTTTTGCATTTTTGCCATGCTTTTCATTCAATTTAATCTAGTATTACTCTTTTATCAATCTGCATTTGTATGTTTGAAATGTGCATGTAGCTTTGAATTACATATTATAAAAAGTGATGTTTGTTGGGCTTCACTGAAATTTGTTATTTTACATTTGTTTTAGGAGAAAAAATAATACCCTTTTGAAAAGATCAACCAGCAAACAAAATCCAATGACAATACTTTTACTAATGCTGTGCTTGAGAGAAATATGTGACATAGTAAAGTACAGATAATATGATTGATTAATTTGTGTTTCACGTTAGAGCTGTTCATCAGGTTCCTTAATTGGTATGGTATGTCAAATACCCGAAGGAAGATGTATGCTTTTTCTTTGGGTGGTCATTACTGTATTTTTACTAGACCTGATATGTTATTCAAAGCAGAAGGAAATGGAAGGAGGTGGACTGAGATGAAATAGTTGTAATAGATATTTTGGGGAAAATGAAACATCACTGTATATAGTAAAGTTTATTGTGTCTTACAGAGATGAAGTAGTATTACAACTTTTCTCTAAGTAATTCCCCAAAGTTTTTCTTGGCCAGATTTAATGCTTTTTGATTAGATAACAGAATATTTATACTATTGGCTATTTTTTTTGTTCTCTCTCTCTCTCTATATATATATACAGATATATATGTATATATGCCTTGTGCCTACATATATATGTATATATACCTTCACCTACAAGCCTATATACAAGAAATTTGAAGCATAGCAACTTAAATACTTCTCTTTGATTATATCTTATTGCTTATAATGTAAATAAATTTACTTCCTTTTGATAAGTTGTAAACCTAATAGTTTCCTCTACTTGAATTTGGAGACAAAGATTCATTATAGATTGCTTATATGAAGTAACTTGGCCAATATTAAAGAAAATCAATGAATTACTATATGCAAAATTTATATGCTCATGTAACTAATGAACATTTAGAGTTATAATTGCACAAATCCTTGTTCATTCTAATTATGCCATTAGCATAGCATGTTAAATTTGCTATGTATGCACTTACCTACCATCAGTGTTTTCTGTTAAGAAAACATAATGATTTGTGTAGAATTTTTATTTGTGTATCATTTTATCCCTGCAATAGATTTATGAGGTAGATATTTTAATCTTCACTTTAAAAAGAATCGGAAGTTCAGGAAAGTAAAAGGGCATGTTTATTTTTTCTAAGATTAAGCAAAGCTTTAGTATTGCACTTCATTATTAAATTTAAGCAGATACTAGTTCCACTAATAGCTATGATTCTTGGCTATATAAAGGTAGACTTACTATGAAACACTTTATAGGATCCATGAGTTCTGCAGTGCTTAATAAGTAATGAGATATCAATGAGAAATGTTTATTATATCTTGAAAGGAGCAAGAGCATTTATTTCACAAGATTTTATTGTGTCCTTGATAAAACAGACTCAGCAAGAGTTGAATGGGAGATCCATCTAAGTATTCATCCAATGCATATTAACTTACTCAGTTCCTCTTGTAAAGAAATTATTTCATTGATAAAGAAGTTTTACATGTAAATTCCAAGCATAGTGTTAAAGAGACTATGCTTACTGTGGAAAATATTCAGTGTTACCTATATACATTTATTTTTGTGTTGAAATAGTGTTGTATATTTTATCTTCTAAGTATGAATAACAACGTGTCCCAAAGATATTCTTATATTTTTTCCTTAAAAGAAATATATTTAATTTTTTATTCTTACTATTCAAACTTATACCCTTTTCCCCATCTCACAGACAAAAATTTTCTTTCAATCCCTTCACTTTCTTATATTGTATTTTCCCCTCAGTCCACTGCAATTTGATTTTCTAACTCAATCATCTGATCATCCACCAACAGCCTCCTCACTCCTGACTTTTTGGACACCTTTTTGTTCTTTCATTTATTTTCAGTATTTTATATTTCTGACCCCTTCCAGTTTAACATCTAAAATAGTACAAGAAAGAGAGTGTATTAGTTTCCTCAAACAGCCATAACAAATGACCAAGAAAATGAATAGTTCTAGAGACTTGAAGTCCAAAATCAAGGTGTTTTTAGGGCCATACTTTCCAGAATTTTTAAACTATCATCCTTCTTTACCTCTTCAAGATTCTGGTAACTCTAGGTGTAGCTTGTCTAATGTCAACATAATTTCTATCTCTGTTTCTATCCTCATATTACTCTCTTCCCTCTGTGAATATCAATATCTCTTATTATGACGAAGGCAGTTAGATTGGTCCTTTTTAATGGCCTCATTTAACTTAATAACGACTTCAAGGATCCTATTTCCAAATAAGATCGCATCACAGGTACCAAGGACTAAGACGTCAACATAGAGAGGCCTTGCTGGTAGCTCAAGGGGTTAAGTCCCAGCACCAGGAAGCTATGGACAGGCACTGTGGCACCAGTTCCATTCCAGGTCAGGGAAGTGACCCACATGGCACAGCAGACCTTTTCTGTCTTACTCACTGCTCCCTTTAGCTGTGTATTTCAGTAGATCTGCCTGTTCTGTTCTCCACTCTGTCTCTGGTGAACCCTCTCACAGCAGACACAACTGGCCTATACCCCAGTTCTTATATGCATAAAAAAATAAATCTTTTAAAAAAAGACTTGAACATAGTGCTTTGAAGGACATAATTTAACACATATCAGGAATATGATAGTCAATAAGAGAAGTAGAACTATTATCAGTGAAAAGAACTAGGGATTTGTTACAGTGATGTGACTTTCCACAATTATAACAGTTCATGTAATATTGTCACTTCTACATGGTATGGTGGGTCTCAACTTCGTTGCATGGGTAATTAGGAAGAGAAATGGTTATGGAGTGGGAGAGCACAAGGAGAACTAGGATCTGTGAGCATAAGCTAGAACTCCAAGGACAAATTGGAATCCTTGTCATCTCTCAGAGCCTCTAACTCCAATGATATGGGTGACCTGCAGGGGAAGATGGTAGACTTCACTAGAGGCTTGACATACTCCTTGCTCAGGGTGTGGAGAAATTGAAGGAGGTGATCTGGTGATCCAGTAGGATGAACTGTGGGTCAGGATTTGGAGAAACTGCTGGATCTGAAATCCAGTGGAACCTGGAAGAGATCAGGTCGAGCTGTTCTCCCACAACAAAGTGAATCAGCAAATTAGTGACAATGTATATAAGCAGCAGGAAAGCCTGGCACTTTACCAATCTTCTAAGAGTAAACTTGGCTGCTGCTTCACTTCTGCTCCTGCACAAAATTATCTATAGCTAACCTTAGCACAGAACTGAAGAGGGAAGAGAATTCTGGCATTTTTAATTCCAGTTTAACAAGGTATAAATAAACAACAGTTTAACCTGTTATAAAATTGGCACCTTAAACAATTCATCCATTCCCAAAAACTAATAGTAAAATAATAATTTTATCTACCTGTGGATGTTGGGCATTCCTGTTCTAACCAAAACATTTCTCCCTTTGATACAAATAAATTCAACACTGATACATTAGATTAGAGGCTATCAAAACTATTAGATGGTAGGGAGATAGGGAAAGGAAGAAAAAAATGCTAAATATGTAAACAAATACATTATTTTCAAATAAGGAATCTACATTCACAACTATTACAATCTTCTTTCTGCAAGTAGTCACATGGTTGTACTTGCTATTTACACTTCCTTCTTCTACTCTGTCATCCATATGCTCTTTATGTTGAGCATGCAGTATAACTCATCCTTACTTAATGAGATAAACTAAATATTCCTTCTTGAGTGTTTGGGCCATTAGAAGTAATACATGCACTGGGCCATAGTTTTGCATTGACTTATATCACACAAAATGTGAGTACTATGAGATGTTCCAGTTGGTCTCTTGTATTTTGGACATGCTTTTCCTTTTCCATATTGTGATTGTTCAGACCTAGTTTTCCATTGATGCTTAGGATCAATCATCCCACATAATATATTAGACCTTACTGGTTTATTCATTCACTAATGTGAGGAGCCCGAAGTGACTCATTTTAGATATCTCATGAGATAGCCCATGTAGATATCTCAATTTCTAATTTATTGGGCCCATTGCTATGGCTATTAGTGGGCAGCACTCTACTTTTGGGATCTAAGAGCTCTGGATTACTAGAGGTCAACCTTTTGGGGCCCAGAAGGAAATGTTTTGCTAGTTGGAGCAAGTAGAGTGAGAGAAGGTGCTCCTGTTTCCCTTGATTTTCAGACCCGAGAGAGATCTGACTGTGAGGACTGCTCCTATTTATTTTGCTGATTAGATCATATCAAGCTTCCTCAGGGATAGTAGTTCATTCACAGAAGATAACTGACACTCAAATGGAATCAAGTGAGCATTCCATTGTCATATCCTGCAGTTTCTGTAAGATCATGGGAAACATGGTAAGAACCTGTGTATTTTTCCATGGGTGTAAGACCATTCCACCCTTCATTTGCTAAGAAGTGAGTTTCTTGCTCAGAAGCAAAGCTGTATAGAATCCCATGACAGTGAATAAAGCATTCTGTAAATTCATGGCAGAGAACTCATGTGCAGAGAGGGGAAATTCATATCCAGGGTACCTATTTCATTGAGAATAAAGTATCACCCTTCTGTGGTATAAGTGTTTTCATATAGTTAACTAATCACAGAGTAGCTGTCTAATCCCTGTGGGAAATGATACTAAAAGGCTTTATTGTAGGGATTTGACCACACACAATTGTGGAAATTATTTAAACAGTCTGTGTGAGGCTGTTGCTCACGAAGACTGATGCTGGGTCTAAGGTTCTCAGGGCAGACAGTTCAGGAAGGAAAGATAGAATGTAGTTGGTGGAAACAAGGATAAAGTAGAACCTATGATAATGATCTGGAACCCATGAGAATTAACTGAAACCTATCTTTAAGCCTCCGGCTCTAATGATGCAGGTGATTTCCTAACTACTAAATCCTTCCTCATAGATATGTCCACATGCCTGGACCTGGATTCAGAAGAACTGAATAAGGAGATTCAGTGGAATCTGAAGGAACTGTAGACCCAGCTGCTGCCCCACACCAATAAGGTGAATCAGCAGATCTCCCCAGAATACCTAAGCTGTAATAACACTGGATCATATAGAAATCTTCCAAACATAATTATGGCTACTGTTTCACTTCAACTTTCCAAATCTTACCCCAATTTCTGTTGTGGCCAACCATAATCCAAAATCATAGAGTTAAACTGTCTATATTTTCTCATTTTATGTTATGTTGGTGACTCAAGTCAACCTTTTAGTACTCCAGCATAAAAACCAGTGATTGTTAAGTATAATGAGAGCAAATTAATGTATCATTTGGTACTGAAAAAATTACCATGATATAAAAGAAACTTCTGAAAATGGAGTTAAGAAACCTGGGTTTCCACTGGCTGAGTGAGCATGGGAAATAATTTGAGTTTTCTTTTTATTTTTTCACTTTTGATTTACTTATATAATAATTTGAATTAGTAATTCATATCTTAATTCTAGTATTCTGTAATTTATCTTGCTTACTTTAACAGGTGAAATCCTAGACCTAGATGATTTCACATCAGATGTAATTGGTCATAATTTTTATTTCAATCTTATAATGAAAATAATTTATTCAGTTTTGTAGATAGAAGAGAATGTACACATTTAAAATTTCCAAAGCAACTGTGCTGCCAGGCATGTTTTCTTACTATAATGCCTGATTATAAAAACATAGGATCATATCTGCTTTTCCTAAGTCAAAAATTAAAAGAATTAGAGGAAGAAACTGAATATTTTTATATTTGGATTTGTTTCTAAACATTGAATGCAGTTAAATTTAAAAAGTTTATTAATATAATTAAGTAAAAACTTAAATCAGATGTTATATATTCATTACTACATCATATTTATTATTTCACTTTAAATCCATACATAAAAACCTTCTTCAAACATTTTACAGGTATCTCTGAAATTATCTCTATTACTGTAGTCCTATTTTAATTCACATCATAATACATATTAAATATTTCATATTCAAGTAGTACAAACTACATCATCTTAAGGTCCATATATGTTGTTTAAAAAATGGCTTATTTTTAATCTGTCCGTGTCTCTGGAAATATTTTTATTCAAAGCACAAGTATCAAATATATTTCTTGTTTGTTTTTAGAGATTTTTAGATAGATAAATGTTATAGTTCACAGTGTCTGTTTATGTAAGTGACTTTTTTTTTTTTTACTAAGACAGTGATATCCAAAAAGAGTCAGCAGCTGGATATTTGAAGCAATGCTCCTAGGAATAATTACCAAATTTCCTGTGTCTTCTTTTTCTCTGCCTTTTCCTTATTCCCACTTCCCCCTCTCATTCTGCTCTTCTCTCTGTCCCTCTTTTCACTTTCTCTTTTTCTTGTAAACAGTTTTACCGCTAACATCTATCAGCATCTAAAAATAATATTGAGGTCCTCTGAAATTAATATACCTTCCCAAATAATACTTTCCCAAACTTCACAGAACAATTAAGCAATTTAGAGCCATCTGTGTTATGACAGATTATGTAAAAAATTCAACTGTAATTTTGTTTTTATACAGATAGGTATTCAGATGGTATTATATTTAGTCTTCACAAAATCTTTTAAGGAAGGAGTTATCATACTTTTTATGTTCGTGGCGAAACAAAAGCTGAGAAATTCCTTAGTTGTTAAAATTCTGTCTCATTTTCAAAATCCATGTTTATTTTTAATAAACTTTTATCTCAAGATGATAAAAATTGTTTTAGCTATTCCATTACATGTTCTGTGTTATGTAGCTTCAATTTTTATATTCCACCAATCTGTATTTTCATGTTATAAAAATAATAACTCAAATTTTGCTAAATTTTGACTCTTGCTACTTCTTAATGAAGTACCTGCTTTTCTATTTTTTTAAGACTACCAAAATATGTTTTAAAATGTTTCCATTTTCAATAAAATAAAAAAAACCTTGCTAATCAATATCTACAGGTACTAGTGACTAGACATATTTTAAACCTCTAGTCATGATTAAAGTTAAGAACCACTCAGATGTATTATACGGAGCTATATTTACTAACATATAACATTATCTTCACCTCTGAGTAAATATATTTAGTGTTTCTATATATTTCATATCCAATAAGTCTATCTGCATGCTGCAAATTCTCTGTTAAATATGACTCTGCTTTTAACAATTGCATGATGGCTTTGTTTATTTGTATAGAAAATTATTATGCTGATCCAGATCATAGTCAAGACATATATTCAAAATTTACCTGAAAAGAAAAATAAATTTCAATAATTATGAATTATTTCATTAATATAAGTTAACTTTCACATATTTGTCTTTGAAAATCAGTCAATGGTCACAAATTATATAATACCAATAAACACAGGACATTCACATCAGGGTTATTCCTGCCTTTAAAGAAATATTTTAACATAGTGTTTTAGGTTTGAATTGAATTTCCCATCCAGGGCCTCCCTGATGGCGCAGCGGGTTAAGCAATGCACTAGAAGCAAAACCGCAACCACTGCAGCACGAGTTCGATCCCTGCCGCTGGCCAGGGAGGAGACCCACATGGCACAGCAGACCTCTCCTGTCTCACCACTCTTCCCCTCAGCAGTGTGTTTCAGTCTGTCTGCCTGTTCTGCTCCCCGCTCTGCATCTGGTGAATCCTCTCACCTCCTGCGACTCTGGCCTGTACCCCAGCTCTTGTATGCATAAATAAATAAATCTTTAAAAAAAAAAAAAAAGAATTTCCCATCCAGCCTTCAGTGGTTCAGAACATGGCCTTATGTGGAAATGGGTTATTTAAAGACATAATTAAGTTAAAATGAGGTCATACGGGTAAACCCTAACCCACTGTAACTGAGGTTCCCTTTTTAAAAAAGATTTATTTTTATTTATGCACACAAGAACTGCGATGTAGGCCAGAGGTGTGGGGGGTGAGAGGGTTCACCAGAGACAGAGTGGGGAGCAGAACAGGCCAGATCTACTGAAATACACTGCTGAGGTGAACAGTGGGCGAGATAGGAGAGGGCTGCTGTGCCAAGTGTGTCACCTCTGTGGCAGAGGATAGAATTCATGCCTAAGTGGCAGGAGACAGCTTGATAGCGCTGAGATTTTAACCCCTGTGCCACCAGGGAGGCCCAAGAGATATTCTTATAAAAAAAGGTAGAATTTGGACAGAGTCACACATGGAGGGAAAGTAGTGTGAAGACACAAGAAGACAGATATCTACAGGCCAAGGAGAGCAGCCTGGAACAGGTCCTTCCCTTACAGCCTTCAAAACAACCTTGCTAACACTTTGACTTTGGAAACAACAGTCTTTAGGAGTGTGAAAGAATTAATTTGTGTTGTTTGAGCCATTTAGTCCTTGGTACTTCACATTACAGTAGCCTAAGGAAACTAGCACAATATCACTTTGAAATACATGCTTACATACATCCATGTGAATGGAAGTATTACCTTTGCTAGATTACAAACATTCATTTTAGTTGAATTATTTTTTTTTAAAGATTGATTTATTTATGCATACAAGCACTGGGGTACAGGCCAGAGGTGTGGGGGGGTGAGAGGATTCACCACAGAGAGCTGGGAGCAGAACAGGCAGATCAACTGAAGTACACTGCTGAGGGGAGCAGCGGGCACAGCAGGAGAGGTCTGCTGCGCCATGTGGGGCCCCTCCCTGGCCGGCAGCAGGGATCGAACTTGTGCTGCAGTGACTGCGGTTTGCTTCATAGCGCGTTGCTTAACCCACTGCGCCACCAGGGAGGCCCAAGTTGAATTATTATAATTGTACAAAATACAAAAAAATGTGTAATGTGTTTATGTCTGCTACTAATGAATATATTATTCTATATATATATACTTTTTCCTGCATTTGTTTTTATGCAACGATATTTAAAATTTTATTAGATATTGTAAGAATTGCTAAGTAAATCCAGTAAAATTTGTAGAGAAAGACTGAAATACTTTATTTTATATTTACTATATTCTATTTTCAGTAATATAAGTGCCCTGTTTTTAATGGAGTAGATTTATAGTATAAAAAGAAATCACATTTAACTTTCTGTAGGATAGTGGGGACTTTTAAGATGCTGTTAAAAAGCTGTTGCATTAGTAAAAATAAGAGAATTTTTACCATTCTGTTTATTAATAGTTGACTTTCCCCGAAAGCATAGTCTGTTGTCTGTAGGTAATGCAGATGCTTTTCTTATATTAAGAGGATAAATGAGAAGTTAAGGAATAGATATTATCAGTCAAAAATAATACAGCTTTTCATCACTTAAATTCAGATATTTAGGACTAATTTAAATTCATTGCCTGGTGCTTTTTTGAAATATTTATTAAAACTATAACTGCCTCATAGACATGCTTGGGAATTTTGAGGCTTGAATGTAAATAGTTTGGGGATTTTATTTTCCCTAGAAAAATCATGCAATTTAAAGATAATAGGAACTAGCACCTAAATAATTATCTAAAGGTACTTGTTAAAATTGCTTTGAATATTTACCTCTCATTTTTATTTCTCAAGTGTTTATTAACATCAACATTCTAAGCTTTGCAGAATTTATTAGAACATTTTTGCATATTTCAAATGAAGACGGCTTGAAAACAGAGTAACTCGAGTATTTCCCAAACTACAGGTAACTCCTTCTGTTTAAGGAATAATAGTGTAATTAAGTTATGGCCAATATTTCAGGCTCAAGGATTATACTAAGGAAATCAAAAGTTTAAGGATAATCCATATTTTTTTGAGTTTGTTGATTTTGGGTGAGTTTTCCAGATGAGGAGGAAAAAGACGAATTTGACTGATGTTCCATCACACTGTAAATATAATGGGTCCTTAAGTGGGAATCTTTTCACTGCTCTCGAATATATGTTTGTCATATATCTGTGGTATGTTGTAATGAGACTTATATCACATATGAAAAAGTGTCTGCCACCCTCCATTAGTGAGTTCTATGATGAAAACTGTGAAGAGAATGAAAGTTGCATAGTTTGGAGTAGGGAAGCTTGAATATTCAACCATTAATTATCCATGCAGCATAATACATTTATTTTAACTTCTCTAGGTTAATGGAAGAATGTCATAAATTAAGGTGAAAAAAAGAAATGAAGATGTAGCTTCTAAAATATCGACTAACATTCTTCACTCCTGTTAAAAGTTTTATTTTCAGCTATAATACAGCATTTCAAAAAAATACATGTTTACAATTTGGTTTTATTCCATTTTTTTTTATGTATTTCATAAGCCACCTTTGCAGTGACTTCTGTGTTGCAAACAAATGATAAATGCAGAACAGTATTTAATAGCTTATTATGACATAACTCTGATTTTCCCTTTGCTGATAATATACTCAAACAGATTTATTAAAGTAAAAAAGTTCATAAAATGCATAGTAGTGTATTTGTATTCCACTTTGAAGGCATTCTGGTGCTTTACCATAATCCTATCTAAGCCTCAATTTTGTCAATATAAAAGACGTTTTATAAAGATTACATGTCAAAAATAACATTTAGCTCAGAGGTGACCTGTGCTAAGGAAGTAATAAAAATATAACTCAGTGAATATTCATATATTTATAAATGTAACACCAAAATTAAGATTAATAAATATTAATAATGGCGCTGTCAAAATTATCTTAAAGTATACAAGTTCATAGTTCTTGTCATCCCTAAGGGAACTATGCATATCAAAGATGCCAAAGCAAGTCAGGAATATGGGCTATTCAGTTAATGGGATTTATCCTTTAATCCAGTAATATATTCTGTGGCCTTCTTTTGGTCTTTAGTAGCCATAAAATAATAAATTGATTATATATATATGTATATATATATATATATACAGGTCCTTATATACCCATTATATCCTTACATACCTTTATCTACCCTTATACATACTCTTATATACCCAATGGACCCTTATATACAAAGCATATATGGGGTTAGATGAAAAGCTATCACTGCATCACATCTTGAGTTGAATCCTTGCCAGAGCACTTACAGGTGGGGGCTACTTATAGATGGTCCTTTCAGGGAACACTGATTTTTAGTACTAATTCAAGACAACTAAATTGGTTTGTAAAGGCAAGTGAAGAGCAGAAAAATGGAAATTACTTTCAGATATTACTAATCTGCGCCAGGTTTGAGTTGAAAACCTAGTAATAACATTCTCGATCTTCTTACTCATCACTTGAGTCACTTGTTCCTCTTATTCTTTAATTAATTCTTGTTATTTTAAAGGGTGTTTTTGGTTTTTACTTAAGTATAGGAAATGATGATCTTCGTTCAAGTCTTTAACTTTTTTGTTCTTTTTCTCTTTAGGGATGCAGATCTATTCTTACTAGACACGAGAAAGACCCAGGCTTTAGATGTGGGTTGGCTTGTCTTTGATATCACTGTGACCAGCAATCATTGGGTGATTAATCCACAGAACAATTTGGGCTTACAGCTTTGTGCAGAAACAGGAGATGGTAAGTGCTGACTTTCCTATTTATTTTTTTTTATTTTAACATATTGAGAGTTACAGTTTTGCATGACTTAGGCAATATATGTTTTATACTTAAAATGGGCAAGGTAGCGTATTTCATATGATAGGGCAATATATATCAGTTTACTGATTTATGGACACATTTATTACCAGGCTCTGCAGTGACGGGGTGAGGGCAGGGAGAAGAAGTAGGTATGGTGTTGTTCCTGCTCTTAAGGAATTTTTAGTCAAATATTGAAGACTTGCATACAAGCAAATAACAATACTGCAGTATAACACCACCAAAAGAAAGCTTCATATGTGTGAAATAGATCTACGTCTTGATTATGGTGGTGATTACAGACAGTATCATTTGTAAAAAGTGATATAACTGTACACTAAAGAAGAATGAATGTTGGGCCTCCCTGGTGGTGCAGCAGGTTGTGCGCCGCACTGTGAAGCATCCTCAGCTCAGCAGCATAAGTTCAATACCCTGCCAGGGAGGGGACCTACATGGCACAGAAGACCTCTCCTGTCTTGCCTGCTGCTCCCCTCAGCAGTGTACTTCTGCCCATCTGCCTGTTCTGCTCCCCACTCTGTCTCTGGTGAATCCTCTCACCTCCCACGACTATGGCCTGTACTCTGGCTCTTGTATGCATAAATAATTTTTTTTTTAAAAAAAGAAGAATGAATGTTACTATATACAGTTTTTATTTCTGTAAAAAAAAACCCAAAACCCTACATTTTTAAAAAAAGCAAGGAAATGAACATTAAAAATAAAAGGCATTAGAGAAACAAAGAAGCTACCAATACTGAGAGGATGGGGAGGTAGGATAGGGATGAAACAGAAAAGTTATGAAAACCCACAGGAAATAATATAAACTAAACCTTAACATATTGTAATATTTGGTTAAAGATAACAGCTCCAGATCACTTGTGGTAAGGAGGTGTAGGAAATCTTCATATTTAGGAAGCTACAGAAGTTATTCTTATGCTCACAAGTATTCATTGAGCAATTATGTGCTCTCCGGATAGATTCTACAGATAAACTCAGATAGGACTTTGTGAGGCTTATAGTTGAGTGAAGCACGTTAGTGATCACATAATAATATTTAATGTGACCCACTACAAACTGAGGAGTTCAATGGACTTGTGAGTATAGAACAGTGAATGATTTGAACCACAACATTAAAGATCAGGAAGATGTGATTAGGGAAAGAAGTTGGAGCCAGACATTTCAGACAAATGGAACAGAATTTATAGACTGTGGTGAGAGGGATCTTGGTCAATCAGTCAGGAAGTCAGGAGCCAAGGCCAATTTATTCAAAGCTTTGTCGGCCTTTGATCACTCAAAGAGTCCACAATATCTAAATTCAAGTCCAGACTTCCAGGTCATCTAAAATGGCGTTTGTCATGATAGGTTGATAGAATGTTATTTATTTAGTAAATTGTTAGCTTGATTAATAAATTTTAAATATTTAGTATATCAAGTGGGCCTACATGTTGCTTTTGCCTACTTCACACACACTACAAATGTTACTCTCCCAGCCCAGGGAGGGTAGTTTTTAATGGGACAGATAATTTTAGAAAGTGCCTTATTTAAGTTTTACAGCCTTTAACTTTCTGCTGTATCAGGCAAGAAAAACATTATCCTAAGAATGTCTCACTCATTCCTTCTTTGTGTATTACACTAAAGTGTTGCCTAGTGAGCTACAGATTTATGCAATTTGGGTCTATCTTGAGTCTCTTTCAAAGCAGTTTCATTACACAAAGCAATAGGATTTTATCATGGTACTATTTTACCTGTAATCAGATTCACAGCATATGAACGATACCATGGGTTATCATGTTAATAGATACAAATTAAGTATATTCCAGTGTTAATCTAGCAAAGGTTTCTGTGCCTTGGGTCTTGATTTAAAAAAAGAAACTTCTTATCTAAAGTGTTACAGACAAGTTTCAGAAAATTTTCCCCCAAATCTAGACTTTTTCATAGATTTCAGTTACAATGCTGAATTTTTGAAAATATTTTTATAAATAATTCAAATCTTTTGAATTACAGGCTTTTTATCCCCATTATCATTAAGGATTTTTAGAGTAGAATCATTAAATATAGGCTAGAAAAGCACATATTTAAATAATTTTACAAGAATTCTTACAATGTTAAACTACTGTGTATTTATGGTCAGAAATGTGACTGCGAAATTGGCAGTATGGGGCTGAGCCAGTTGTTTCTTTCCTGGTATGTGGCCCAAACAAGAAAAATTAAATTATGGTATGTGCTTCTCCCGGTCTTCTCCTTGGGGATATGCTTGAAATGTCTAACTAAACAACTCAAGAGATCTGTGAAATATGATCAGCTTGTTTCCTGCCCCCGCCTCCACATGAAAATTCTGAAATTTCTCCTTGGTTTTCTAATCCTTCTCTTACTGACTCTTGTTCCTTTACTATCAACATAATTTAACTTCTAACTTCGTTTCAGTTTATCTTTTCCTTTCTAAAACTACTTTATATTTTGAATTTTCCCTCTCTCCTTGGTTTGCATATCTTATATTTTAAAGGTAATTTAACTTTTAATTACTGTGAATCACAATTTAAAAAAAAAAATCTAAAATACATTGTCTCACTTTTTCCCAAAGGTTTCTAAATTCTTTATAGTTAGTTTTGAGATATATGGTCTTCTGTTGCTTTTCTTTGTTTCTTTAATATTGTCTGATGAAAATATTAAAATGGATGAATGTGGCAGAATAATGCCTTTTTACATTTAAGCAATACTTAAAATGGATTTTAACCACAATTGGAACATATATGGCTTTGGGAAAACAAGTGACCCTGCTGGAACCTTAGTTTATTAACTGTAACCTCATGGAGCATACACGAGTGGCATTCTCTATAAATATGTATAACCAGATGAATCAGCTTATTCTTGTTTCATTTATTACCAACATTAGTGTCCTCAGTGTGATACTGTGATAATGCTTCAAACAGAGTGGACAAACCATTTTGTATCTGCAACAATGGATTCCAAATATGTTTACTTCTCAGCAAAAGAACTGAAAACTACAAAGTCTGCTTTGAAATAAATATGCTGATGATTATGCATTTATTCATTTGTAGGGTTAAGTTATTGAGTGCCTCTACATGCAAGGTGGCATGTTAAAGGAGAATATAACCTGGAATACAGATATATGTAGCTAATTTTAGAAAGAACAAAATGCCTTAAAATGTAAAAACAGTGAGACAATTATGATTACTTTGGGAAAATAGAAGAGAGATGGTTAAGTTCAAATGGGTCAGGGACAAAAGACCACAGCCCAGGTGGTTTTTAAACTACATCATTTGGGTAAAATGTAAAGAAATGGAGATGAGGAGAGAGGAAGTTTAGGGGGCACATGGAGTGGTGGTGAGAACAGGAGGAGAAATTTATTCCAACAGTGTCAGTAGCCCAGACTTGGCTAGAACAATGTTCATGTATAAAATATGATTGTTGATAGTATTAGGAAATGATTTGGAAAAACATTGTAGAAGGAACATGAATTTTAACTTGTGTTTAATTTATTCTTGTAGCTTGATCACATGCCATAAAAGAACCAGACTTGTTCAGTCAATCATAGTAGCATCATTTTGATTATAGGTTTCAACGAATGACTGTCAGCTTTGAGATCATGGATTTATCTCCTTCAGAGTTGTTGTACCTTCAGTTCTTGATACTATATAGGTTTGGACATTAAAAACTTGTCTGAACATTCTAGCTGCAAGATGGGAAGAGTCTCTGTGACCATAATTTCTTGATTATAATATTTGGAATTGAGTTCTTGTCATTCCGTGTACTTTTTAACAATTTAATAGGTACATTTTAGAGTCTCTAATTTCTCCTCTCCATTTTGTATGGAATGACTTCAGATAATGTAATTAGCATTACTGAAAACTTGACTAAAACATTAAAACCTCAAAAAATGAAAAAAAAAAAAAGTCTTGAATACTCATTGAATGGGATTGTGATTAAGACTCTGATAGGACCTCCTTGGTGGCTCAAGGGGTTGAGCACCAGCACTGTGGGGCTTCTGCAGCACACAGCAGTGTGAGTTCAACCCCCACCAGGGAGCAGAACCACGTGGTTCAGCATACCTTTCCTGCCTTGCCCACTGCTCCCCTCTGCAGAATATTTCAGTTCGATCTGCCTGTTCTGTTTCCCACTCTGTCTCTGGTGAACCCTCTCACCCAGATGGAGCCTCTGGCCTGTACCCCAGCTCTTGTATATATAAATAAATAAAATCTTTTTAAAAAAAGTTCAACATAAGAAAATTAAAAAATAAAAAACGGCTCTGATAGACTACCTGCCACTGAACATGTTAGTCTTAGGGAGACATTCTAATCTGTAAATTGGGTTATTATTAACAAAACCAGGAGCAGAATTTTTGTACTACAAATCACAGTCAAAATATTTCAATAATAAGATGAGAAAAAAGTCAGTGATGATATTTTCAAATATTTTTCTGCTCCTGCAAGGAAAATAGCTGAGTACTAAATGTATTTTTGGAAATCAAAAACCTGTTGAAATCAAAAGTAGCATTATGATTCCTCAGAGGACCTGTGGAAATATGTCTTTTTAGAAATTTGACAAAAGAACTGCCATGGATTTGGCAAGAGAGTTTAAAAATATTTTATTAATTTTTTTCAGGGAGAACAGATAATTCTCTTAGTGCCATATGTTTGTTTCAGCCAGTAAAACAAACGTGAGCAAGCAAACAAAAAAGAAGCATTGCTGCTTTTTAATAAGTAGACCAAAAGATTTCTGACAAATGTCTGTATCCAGTTGTATAAAATCAGTTTCAGAGTTCTCAAACACTCTCTATGGTAATTAATAAACATATATATACATTTTAAATAACAAATGAGTAAGTTTAGGTATGCCTCCTAATTTATTGTTAGATTTTCCATTCCCTAAATTAAAAAGATACATTATAAGGCCTTTATTAAATTTGGTCTTTATTATAAAGTTTTTATTAAAATTATTAATCTGTGGTAGTTATCCTTACACATGTATGCACACAGAGTTTATTGTAAGTATGGTAATTTAGTCTACTTTTAAGACTTGGGGTTCCCCCCAATACTCTAATTTTCCATTGTTGGATGCTTTATGTAATTTAAACTTTTCAAGTAAATTAGTTCTTTTTTTCCCCAAAGAATTGAATAGGGGTTATAGAATAATTTAGAGATGGAAAAACAAAGATATATTTTTAGGTTCATTAGAATGTCCTTTAAATAAACCCTATGTTTTCAGACATTTTAGGTTTGGCAATCCTCACAATAAATTTTGCCAATGACTTTTTTCCTTTCTACTTAAACCCACTTAATACGTCAGGGAAAATTCTTTCCGTATGTTTCTGATTCATTTGTATTCATGTCATCAAAATGTTGTTTTGTCAGAGTATTGTTTAATGTCCAAGAAACATGATAAGGTTATTTTTTCAATAAAACTTTTTTTCAAATTTGTGGCCTGATTTTCAAGAGTATCAAGGTAAAAATTGAGATTTAAATTGAGAGATTTCAGAATCACTAAGTGTTAAAGCCAAATCAAGAAAAACAGATGTCAGGTGTTTAATGATACAATTAAATTCTAATATCATTAATGATTAATATCAAGAAATTATAGTTATTGCTAGAGATATTTATATTTTAAAGTTTTATAGCTAATATATGAGAATAAATGAGCCCCATTTTAGAAATAGAAAATCTAAGAAGAAATTATTAAAAAACTAGATGTATATCTTGCCGCTGACAAAATATTTCATGTTTTAGCCTTAATATCAATAAAATGAGTGTAGTTCTCTTAGGAGGACTGTGCTTAGGAGGAGTGTATTAGATAATAGAACATGGAAAGTGGTAGGGCAGAAATAATTGTCTTTATGCTCAAGTGGACTAAACAGCATAGATACTTTTCATTTACTCCAAGTGGCACTCCTTTAAGTGAGCATCCTTTCTTTTATTGAGGTTTAACAGATACTTTAAGGAGCTTTTATATTAATCCACAAACAAAAGGTAAGAATACTGATATATGTTCTAATACTTTAATTTGGTCCATAGCAAATATATATAGAAATTTATGTTATTGGATCATTTCTAATAACTTTGATAAATGAAATTATCACTGGTAGGAAACTTTTTTTTAAAGATTTATTTATTTATGCATACAAGCACTGGGGTACAGGACAGAGGTGTGGGGGGGTGAGAGGTTCACCACAGAGAGCAGGGAGCAGAACAGACAGATCAACAGAAGTATACTGCTGAGGGGAGCAGCGGGCACAGCAGGAGAGGTCTGCTGTGCCATGTGGGTCCCCTCCCTGGCTGGCAGCAGGGATCGAACTCGCGCTGCAGTGGCTACAGTTTGCCTCATAGAGTGCTGCTCAACCCACTGCGCCATCAGGGAGGCCCCACTGGTAGGAAACTTTTAAATGTATTCTGATCTGGGCTATGAAGCAACTAGAGATTAACATTCAGAGATAATGTGTTATGATAAATTGATAGCTTTTATTGACTAGATATTTATAGGTACCAGAGAATATCAAATTATTAGTACTAAATATGATGTTTTTCTCTTTTTTTAAGCTTTATTTTATTTACTTATGCATACAAGAGCTGAGGTGCATGCCAGAGGTATAGGGGTGGGGAAGTCGGTGAGAGGATTCACCAGAGACAGAGTGGGGAACAGAACAGGCAGCCTGACTGAAATACACTGCTGAGGTTGCAGCAGGCTAGACAGGAGAGGTCTAATGAACCATGAGGGTCACCTCTCTGGCTAGGGATTGAACCTGTGCTGCAGTGGCTGCGGATAGCTTCATAGTGCTGAGACTTAACACCTTGTGCCACAGGGAGGCTCTAAGATTGTTTTCTTAAGGCCTAATCATTTTAGTCTTAGAAAACATTATTTGGGAGATATCTAATTGTATGACTTAATGTAGGGAAAGCTTCCTATCACTTGATTTGATTATATACAAAGAAAATAATTTAAGGGTCAACTATATGACAGAGAAATTTTTCAAGCCATTGCTGCCTCTATAAATTAACAGGTTTATACTTAGTAAATCTACGTGTTTTACACATCAGCATGGGTCCTTGCAAAGACTGTATTCTGATGCTTACAGAATACATGATTAAAGAAATGATAGTATGTAAAGAGGGCAGTCCAGTATTTTCTAATATATGTGGTGCCAGTATTAAAGACAAATCCCATAAAATCCCTATAAAAGAATCAAAATTGAAAATGCCTTATGAATTGATTGGAAGAACATCAGAAGAAACCTTGAACATCAAGGAAGCAAATAACTATAAATAATTGTTGCCTCCTTTGTAGATTATAACCCCTGCTGGTGAGTACCTATATTTCTCACATATTGTAAAGGTATAAATTTAGGGCTTTATCCTGATTGTTGGTATATAAAACATTTTCATTTTTAGAAATTTGTAGATATCAGAGTTTTACCAACAACTTGTGTTGTTTTTTGTTTTTTCTTTTAATTTATGGATGGAAGTACTGGAGTATAAGCCTGAGATTCAGAGGGTGAGCGGATTTGCCAGAGATTGAGTGGGTAGCAGAACAGGCTGATCTATTGAAATACACTGCTGACAGGAGCAGCAGGCAAGACAGGAGAGGTCTGCTGTGCCATGTGGGTCAGCTCTGACCGGGGACCAGGTTATAGTGGTGATAGCCCTGAAACTTAACCCCTAGGCCACTAGGGAGGCCCTTAACTCTTTTCCTTTTGTTTGTTTTCACCATTACTGTGCAAACTTTAAAAAGAAAATTGATGTTTTTACAGTATAATAAAATTTAAAATGTATATTTTAAAACTTTTATTAACTAGGGTTTTATTATGGTCTCTGTACTTTAACTTAGTTTTTCTTTTTATTCTTGGCAATTAGCAACTGCTGCATTTACATAAATAACAAAGAATGGGATTGGTAATTTTTTAAAAAACATTGAGAGTTGTTTATTATTATTATTTTTATTACTGCAAATCAATATCCTATTATATATTCTAAATATGTTGTATTAAAAATCATATTTTTCAAAAATTCTCTATCTTTTGAAATAAAGAATATATACATTCCTAATTAGAAAATTATATACTAGCATTTAAAGTCCTCCTTGGTTAGATATTAAGCAAAAACCCAAGTTACTAACTTCACATTGTTTACCTTTACTACATGTGTGAGAGAATTCTTAATGTAATATCCATTTAAATTTATTGTCTTAGAGTCTGTTGTTTTTAAATGGAAATGTCTGGGTAAATAAGTTTGCTGTTGTTATCCTTAGGATCCCTATGCTAGTTACTTTTACTTGGGGGTGAAAAATCTCCGATTTAAGCTATGTGTTGTCAGATGACTATTTATCTGTGTCAAGGGTCCTGTGATCTATGTGGCTAGTTAATCTGAATATCAGCTGACACAGTGCTAATGAGTAGCAGGAGAAATTCAAAGATCAAAGGTGATATTTTTCTTTTTGTCCTGCTGTTTTGACTACAGTTTCTCATTATTATTTATCTGAGTTCAAAAAGTTAAATTATGGCCACTTATCATGGGATTTTTTATACATTTTAAGATTTGATAATATTCCTTTCCCTTATCTGAACTTTATCTTATAAAGCAATTAAGACATTTTTGTTCCTAAAACCATATGGATCCCTTTCCTTAAATTTATGGTGATGACATTTGGCTTCAAATAAATAAAAAGGAATGTCTCTAAATCCAAGAATCTGCAAGAATTGCATATGTTGTTAAATAGTCTTAAAGGAAAAAGGAACATACACTTCTGTGATTTCTTCTTGGTAAATATTAGTATAAATGAAACAGTTCATTATGCACTGTTTAATGTTCAAAATAATTATAGCATTCTTGCTCTACTTTTGGATGAATATTTAAGAATAAATTAGGAGGAGGGTTGAAGAATAATTATGTTCTAATGCTTAAATAAATAAAAGGAATAAGTAGAATTGACCTTTCTTCCCCATAATCTAGAAATGAAATATATGTGCAAAAGGGGAAGAATGAAGGCATAACATAAGAAAAGTTTCCAAGAAATGGAAGTTAATGGCTATGGAATTATTTGTATTGTTAAATCAATGAACTATAAGAAACTATTAGAATTTACTATTTATTTGACCTTTTGTCTAGGGATTATTATATTTGATGATTTCTGAGGTAAATGTAATTTATAAGCATATTGTTACACTTTGAGCACTAGACATATAAAAATAGTATTTTCAGAAAAGGTACAGTGAATAGAAACATATCATCCTAAAGGAGCCTGGTATAAAATAGTGTCATTTAAATCAACAATCAAGCTATTATATAAAACCAGAGATGAATAAATGGTAAAATGAAGCAAAGGATATTAAATAGTCCATGAACTGCATGCAAGCATGTAGAGAGGGATATCTAGGCATAAACATGTTGCCAAATAACCTTGTGAAGGATGAGATGTAAGTTCATTGTTGAAAATCTATAAATAATAAGTATTCTAGAGAGCTCTTATTACAGCATTTGGTTGGATTATATTTATTTCAAGTGTCACAAGTAGTTTTTCAGCATCAAGATTAAAAAAAAAAAAAGTAATCTAAATTTTCCCAGAACATACTAAAGAAACTTCTGTTTCTATTATATGTCCATAAAATTTCAGATTTGGCCTACAAAAGGTACCAGAATTTTAGCAGTACTGTTTGTCAGCATCAATTTTTCTTCCATGTTAACATTTCATATTTTTGATTCTTCATGATATATCCAGGTTTTATTTCTTAGGTATGTTGTTAACTCCTTTTCAAATAAGTAGACAAACTATTTATTTGCTGTGATGATCAATCAAAATAATATGAATGGCAAATGGAAAAAACTGAGAACTATTTAAATGCCAGGCATGTTGCTAACAAGCTCTTGAATTATCTTCACTGTTTATATATGAGGAAATTTGGCTTTAGAAAGCTTAAGAATCTTGCCCATGAAATGAAAAGGACTTGTTTTCAAAGCCAGTTACATACTATGATGCTCATAAATGATTAATTTTGTACAAATTCCAAACAAATGTATTGTTACAATTTTCAAAGCAATGTTATTATAATGATTGCTATGGGACAAAATTGAATTTTATATTGGCTCTGTCGGAATTTAACTTTGGTGTCTTGTATTTTTCTCTCTGTAATTGAATTGTGATTTGGCCCACAAAACATAGCAGCATTTTAACCATGTTTTCCTGTTTTCTAACTTCAATATTTCTTTTAGCCTCTTACACAATTATAGTTAATTTGATAAATTAATAAACTGAAAAAAGTAGCTTAGCTTCTGCCAGTGATTCACTTCAACATATAATTAAATTTAGCCAAATTTAATTTCTTTGTTTTGAATTTGATAACAAACTTTCCCCTTCATTTGTGCCCTATGTTGCTCACTAATGTATTTTGATAGGTTCTCCTCTGTTTTCTCTCCATCTCTGTTTTACTCCTCAGTAGTTCATATTCCCCATCATGGAATTTACCTCTCTCATAACCTTTTCTAAGTATCAATTTCTGTTCAAGTTTGTAGTTTAAGACAATGTACAGCAAATACTCTGGAACTAGTCAAACTTGGAGTTTCCTATACTTATTATTTTTATTCTTTAGCAGACCCTACAAATTCAATCTTTTCTCTCATCTTACTCTCTTATCACCTATCAATCATAGCTGATAGTGATTTGTTCCAGCCCTAAAAATGTATTAGACAATCTGATTTTTGTTGGTAGTGAACAACACATTGGGGTAATTTTCCCCCAAAATTTGAAAATAAAATTCTCTGGTAATAAAACACACATTTTTTTTTAAATTTGATGGTGGACCTAGCTTGCCCCAACCCCCATAGGCAAAGCTTTAATAGGTGAACTTAAGTGATTTTCTAAAAACCTCATATTTTAAACAATATGCTTGAATATGATTTGCAGATTCCTTTGTTCTATAGGAAGAATCATGATTCTGATATTTTCTGTATCAATATCTAATTTTAATATCTATATTTTCTCCAGTCTTTACTCTGAAAATATTACATTCAGTAATATATTGAAAAGCTTGAATTTTCTCTTTTACCATGTCCATTATATATGCAATGCTTTAAAACTAAGTTTTAAAGGCAATTTCCTTTGTTTAAACTTATCAAGTGTTTATATTTGAATGAAAACCACATGGTAAACATAATTTGCTTATCCAAATTTTAGCATCACAACTCAAAAACATACATGGAAAAAGAGTTTTTAGATCAATGACAAAGTAAGCAGAGACAAACAGGAGTTAGTCTTGCTTCATTATCTGGTAAATGATGTATTATTTACCATTGTTTTAGATTTCCTTTAACAAAAAGGGATATAAAAGTGTTTGGCTACATCTGTATTTCTGCTTTTGATTTTCTCTAATTCAGAACAGTGACCATGGAACACCAATCTTGCCAAACAAATGCCAATGTCAGAAACATATTCCAGTTTTTGTTGTTTGTTATATTCCCTATTCTGGACTCTTAACTATAGTTTGACCAATGATCTGAGGGGTAAATACTTTCATGGTAATATCACTTTAGGGCCATGAAGAATATGAGATTCTCCTTATTCTCATAATACACTAGAGTTAATTTTGATGTTCCCATTGTTCTTTCTACTATAAGTTAACTTATTGCTGCTACATATATTTCTCAAAGACATATTGCAAAAATAACAGCAGTGCTGGTTTTACCATATAAGTAGAGAGCACAGTGGAAAGAGTAAAGAACTTTTCATCAGCATAAAGTATGAGAAGTGTTGACCAAGAAATAATCAGACAGTAATAATCATTTATTAGAGAAACACTTATTAAAAGAAAACATTTATTAGAAAATAGGGATGATGATTAGGGTAATAACCAATGGGCAGTCCCAAGGTGTGTTCCCCCTGTGTTAGAGATAGGGAATGTTTAAAGACTCAAGCAGGAAATTGGTCTGAGCTTGGGTCATCTGTTTTGAAACTTTTGGATTTATACTTCAGTACATTTGTCTTTTGTGATTGGTTGACAAAAGTTGTCACACAGAAGGTTGCAGTATGAGGTCTTTGTAACAATCTGTTTCTTTTGTAGTTACCAATAAGGAGAGAATAGTGAATTGTACTAAGCAACTCAGGTAGGAGACTCAGCATAGCAGTTAGAGATGAGATGGAATCTATTTGATTCAAAGTTGGTTCCATAGACGTCACCGTGGTTCTTTGCTACTGAGAGTTAAATTTTGTCACACCTGGTGCAAGTTTAGGGGTCTAGGAAATCAACATAGAAACAACAGAATCTAACAAAGTCAATATTAGGTATTGAAGTGACAATACAATGGCATCATCTAAAACAATGCTAATGTCCTGTCCATTAATTCTGTGTTAGTGCATGGATTCACATTACTATATGCACTAAAGCTTATGTAGATGTTACTTATACTATTGTATATGTATCAAATATTACATAATACATTTTTAACTAAAAAATTGAAATTATTTAAATCCCTATTTTGATAGCTAAATTGTACATTCCAGCTCCTCAGAAATGCACAGTAATTTCTCTTTGAATCAAATGGAAACTTCCTGATGAGGCTAGTCAAATCCTTATCTTCCTTCTTAACCAAGACAGTCCTATCTTAAACTTAATAAAACAAGCAATTGTAACACTGTTCCTGACAAACACATTGTGTGTCGCTGACAGACCTATGAGATGGATGATTTTCCTCAAGTCTTCTCAAGGTGAAAGCAGTGACCCAGGACAAATCTTCTGCCATTCCCTAACAAGGGAAACACTGTGTACTTAAAGGAATGGCATAATATTTTAGGACTGAGAGTGCTGAATTAAATAAAAAGCTCACCTTTTCTGAGCCTATTTTATTCTGTTTTGAAATGTAACTATTGTCTTCTGGTGAGGAGTAAATGAGTTGACGTGCCTTTAAATCAAGTGGTCAATAGCTAACTTCAGTTGTTGACAGCAATTCTTCTGTATTAAGAATTTTCGAATTGGTAAATCTTTGAATTCCTAATTCCATGATCCTTTTGAAACTATTCTTTTTATTACTTTTGGGTACCAGTTAGAGTTATATGTGGTGGTAATTGCATGATCTGTCACTGATGTAATGTAGTTGATAGAAATATGAAAGTTCTACATATGTGTTGAGACCAGCTGCTGCTGTCCCAATTTGACCAAGAGATAAACACTCTTGAATCCAGCTGCTAACTTTCAATGAGGATAGGTCATAAGCATGCTTTTGTTTTGGGGGACCACCAGGGAACCATGGACCTGTCAAATCTCATCTTATCACTGGTCTCTTACGTGAGCAGAGCAGTCTACAGGTTTGCCACAGCCAGACACATGAGAAACTGGTGAAGAAAAGCTTTGCTTCTTTTTATGCAAAATACTGTTTTTGAGTCAACCTTTATATGTGAAGGAAATTATCTCGAATATCTTAATTTTGTTCTTTTGTTTGGTAAAACAGACATTTATCATGGTATAAGCATTAGGTGTCTCAGTGTTTGTTCTTTACTACATATTTTGGGAAATACCTCTTACTCTTTTTGTTCTTTCTTTTTGTTAGGTGTCAACTTATTTATCTTCCATTTTGTTGTTACTGGACTATCCTAAATATTCTGCAAGTACCTTCTGATTATTTCAGAGATCCATGTGTCAAAATTAAAAGGAAAGTCAAGCATTTAATGGAGCATGCTTTTCTGTGTGACAAAATTCTTTTAAATGATATATATCATTAAAGTTGATAAAGAAGAATGTTTCCTTGAAACAATCAGTAACTGCATTAAGTTCATTTCCAAAACCACTTTCACCAACTATAGATAAAACTCAGAATACTATGAAGCAAAATAAAATGACTTTGAAGTCTAAGAGGTTTTCTTCAGTGGTATCTTAACACATCGTCATAATTTTAAGAATTTTGGTTGATTTCTGCTGAAAACTTTGCTTCATTACAGTTCTATTTTGATCTCATATATTTTTAAAGGAGTTTGTGTATGTACTTTTTTATTTTTAAAAGTCACATAATAACTGGAAAAAGACTAAAAATAATTCACCCTTCCCATAATTTTGTGAAAAGAATGTTTCTGCTTTCTTAAAATAAATGAGAGCTTTAAGACCAACTACTAACCATTATTTTGGGGGGCATGTGACAGATGATGTCTGCAAAGCTCACAGGGCCTCAGGGGAACAGTGATATATATAAAGAGAAGAGCTATTAAAAAATCAGTGCTTATGAGAAGGTAAACTACAATGCTTATTATGAGATTCATATTTTTATTAGCTAGAAATAAGACTTCGGTGAAAAGCATTTGTTGAGTTCGTCATGTCTGTGGCAGTAAGTCTCCTCATTTCAGACCAATGTCCTATGAAAGGAGATTATTCATTTTCCATCATTTCAGTCCCACCCTTAGTGCAATGAAATATTTGAGCATTTTGGACAGCTTCCACTACTAGGCACAAACTCTGGCCTATTCCTTTATGTTTTTCTGCCTCTCCCCCCCCCCGCCCGGGCACTCCCTCCAGCAGTCTCATGAGTTTTAGTTCTCAACTCTGTGTTTGTCCCAGTCAGGCCTTAGTCATCATGGCAATGTTTCTGACAAAATATTTGATATTCTTATTTAATCCCCATGACTTTCTTAAGCTGTAATGCCTACAGTCATTTCTGAAAATAAATAAATAAATAAATAAATAAATAAATAAATAAATAAATAAATAAATAAAAATAAAAAGCAGTTTAACTCTTTAAAATTCTACCACATTTAAAATTCTCTACTCTTCACACACTCCAATCATATCAGAAAATGGATATCTTCCACAGCCACTAGGCATTCTTCCCACATTTCTTATCTGCTAATTAAATCTGAACTCACAGTTCATGTCAGTTATGGCAGGATAAGATTCTCCTTTGACTACCACACTTTCCACACTTCCATGAAATATTTTCTTCTTTACTCATATACAGCAACAGATCAGTCATTATTTATGCCTAGTTGTGAAAGCTGTCAAGAATTCTCAAATGTTTTATTGTTCCTTCTTTTGTTTTGGACACTTTTATAATTAACTATAAATATATGACATTTAAATCAAACAAAGTGGTTATTTTTAACTTTTAAATGTCAATGCAATGAAGAAAATGAATGATCTAATAAAGGAATTGCATAAAGACCTTATTTACTAAACCAGACCATCAAAAATCTTAATAGTATGCATTCTAAATTTAGAAAAAATAAATCAAATGCTTTTTTACTCTGAGTGTTTATCTAGTATCTCTGAAATAGCTTAAAATCCCAGCTTTTCCATGTTTGTCCAAGTTTATTAGATGATGTAAAACCTCTTAAAAACAAGGAAGTCGACGTCAAATGTGAAATTCCCTTTGCTATATATACTTCAAGTCCTGGTGCTTAATCTGACAATAGTTCTGTTCTTTCATCAGAAAATGAAAAACTATGCAAATTTTTCATCCAGTTATAATGGAGTTGAAATTCACAGCTATGTTGTAATAATCTTAATTTAAGTTTACACTGAGTAAAACTATGGAATTTGAGTAGCCACTATTCTATCTTTCCCACATTCCTCAAAATCTGATATAAAAATGACCTAGTCTATATGCTAGGTAAAGAATTCTGCACATTTAAAAATGTCTGTTTCTAAAAAGAAAAAGATCCTAGTATAATTTAGAGTCACAGGAACTACAGCTTAGGAGCACAAAAAACAAATTTAATCACAGATTGGAAATATATGATGATCAGCATGATATGTGCATGGGAAAAATGTACTGATTGGCTTTCTATGAAATAGTCCACAGAGGAAGATGCAAGAATTTTTTACCAGCTGAATGAAAGGTAATTTGTATACATCCTATCACAGGTGTTTTGGCTTAAGCAGTCAATTACTGTGGGTTTATAGGAGGAAAAACACAAACTGGAATTTATGCTAACATCTTAGAGCGATAGCAACGTTTAGACTCTGATAAATCCTCAAATGAATGTTTTTCAAACTGTGTATTCTGGAGGGAAACTAAATGCTCATATTTGGAACCACTTATCCCTATAACATCAACATGTCTCTAAAGAGCTGTTTTATGTCAGAGTCTCCTTTAATAACCATGTTTTTAAAGAAATAAACATTTTGAAAGTCACATATTCTAAAAAGAATGGTCTGTAATATAAAACCAGGGAGTTAGGGATGGCTCTTTGGTTTGCCTGCCTACCTTCTCTGTGACTCTAAGTTGGAAATGGTTGTGTGACGTGAACACAATAGCCTGACCCCAGAGCAACACAAAGTCATAAGGGTCAGAGTAGCAGGTCTAGACATCTTAAATCTCTAGCTTCCAAGATGGCAAAATTTGATAAGTCTGAACTGCTACCTTCCCTCTTGACTTGTGTGTAAAAAGAGTAAACATTTCTTTAGAAGATAACGTCCTATCGCCATTTTATTCACTCTGTAATTAGTAAAAATGAGAAATAACATGCCTGTATATTTGCTGGTAAAATTATTCTTCTCTTGGGACCTAAGCAACAATGATAAGAAATAAACAAGATAGCCAAGGTGGGAACAATTCTCAAGAGATTTTACATGCTAGAATGTATTAGGTATTCTTTTGGTAAATACAGAAGTAGAATCTCTGCCTACCAAACTCTGAACTCTTATTTGTTCTCATTATCCCCTTTTACTTTATAATCCAGGAATTCTGTATATACAAGCCTGGAATAACTGGGCATAAACAAGATTTCTTTGGGTCTTTGGTGAAATCATTGGAATGTTGGCATATTTTTCAAAGAACCTTTTCTATTTTCTCTTCTCGCCCTTTTGGGTGGGAGACCTTATATTTACTGAAGCTTGAACAACCCCCATTAACTGACTTCTCTTGTCATTGGATTCAACTAGCATTCTTCCCTGTTTCTAGTGTGTAACATTAGAACATCAGTAACATGCAGAGCAAGTGTCCTCTGACCCTAGAGGCACTTCATCCCATTACCAGCATTACCTCTCACTTAGGTGCTGTTGTTGGTGCATCTTAAAACTCCAAGTGGCATCAGATTACTTTTCTCTCTCTCAAACTGCTACCATGCTCTGTAGTCAGTGCTGCAGTCCATGCTGATAATGATGAGGCGATCTTGGAGCTCTGTACTCTTGCTACTATGCTGTCTCCTGTGCAGCAGCTCTGAAGGCATTCTTCTAAAAGAGGGAGATTTTTTTTCCCACTATTCATGTCATATTGCTAACCAAGCGCCTAAGTAGTGCTACCTGCATTTTATATTTCACAAAGGACTTTGGGAAAAATTAGTTCTGTTGGATTTTCAATAAATCACCTTTGTTCTCTAGGAGTTAGTGGAGATCACTGGAACTGTGCCAGAAGGAATAATAATTTACAATCTATATATCTGCTGTTGTACACATTGGGACGTCATTCTAAATTTAGGTTTTAGGATTTCACCTTTTCCTAAGGATGAGTTCTTGCCCCTGAGGTTATTCGGTCTTCTTTCAAATATTTTCTAGGTGGATTGAATCTACCAGTGTTCAAGTTATAACAAAACACATTTGAATGCCAGGATAACTGAGCTTGGCTTCAAGTTGATGTCTTACCCTTTTATTTAAATATCCTTTTCATTTACCCACTCCATTTTCATTTTCGCTATATATTCAGTGCTTCATTGTTACTCCATATTCTCTAACTACTTATCATCTATTTATCTATGATCTATCTCTATTTTTAAACCTAGAAAGAAAAAAGTGAGGGTCAGCTTTGAAAAGTAAATTCATGTTGACACACACTACTGTATATTTTCCCTAACTCAAAATATTTTAGGTAAGTTTCATCTATCTATTTGTAGTATCTAAAATACCCTGTCCATTTAATAATAACATTCAACATATTCAAGTATTTTTTATAATATATTCACTGTCTTCAATACATGCAATATAGTCTTGGTTCCCAGTAGCATTTCTAACAAAAACATCAGTTCAGCCTTTCAAAAGATTTCGTCAGCATTATCAATGTAGGTATATTGTGTCTGAAGGAGTAAGTCAAATAGTTAATGCTTCTATAATGTAGTTCTTGACCAAGAGTAACTGAGCAAGCATTAACTTATGGAATCTTAATAGTCACCTCATTGCTGAAGTAAAAAGGAAACCAAGAGGAAACCTAATAATATTAAAAGTTATTTTAAAGGGAGTTCACATTGGTTTGAAGGGTACTTTGCTTCACATACAATATCCACCTTTGTAAAGCCCAAGAAACCCATATTTGTAAAATACACACATCTTTACAGTTTTCAGAACATAAATCTTTAGAGCAGTATTATTTCTCCACAGATAAAAATTAAAATATTGGGAGCCTTTAGAATAATAATAAAAGAAACCATCTCGCAAACCAAAGAAAACTTGGAACTTTGTGTTAAGTGCTTACTTAACTATAAAAGGGTCAGTGTATGTTTTAATGAATGGAAAACCGATTTTCCTGTATTCCATTTGCGAACATCTTGTGGCAACCTATTTCACCATTAGAGAGAACATATATTAGAAATGATTTCTGCAGTCATCAATATATACAAGTGAAAATTTAGTTCCTGTTAAATTAACACTTCATTAAAAAATCAAAATGAAGTTCAACAAATGCCTTTTATGTTGTACTCCAAGACAGAAAGAAAATCAAAAATTCGGAGAACAGATTGCCAGTTATTCTATTCTATAGCAGTTAAGTTTCTCGGTTCTTTTTTTTTTTTTTTTTTTTTTTTTTTTNATTTTCTCGGTTTTTTTTTTTTTTTTTTTTTTTTTTTTTTTGCTGAGTTCTCTGTCACTGGAAACATCTTAAACCAATTTCAAGTGCTACACCTGAATAAACATGTTGTAAAAGTGTTTATGTATTGAAGTGGGTCAGTTCAAGGTATGGTATTTGGCTAGAACTTCTAATTTCTCTTTTTACAGCAAAAGGGCTGCCAGAAGGAGGAAGTCTGAGCTGAATTAATACATTTGTTACAGTGGAAGTAGAATGGAAACTGCTCTGACCACAAATCAAACTGCCTCTTTCATTTATGCCAGTGATAGAGTTTTTCTAAGAAATATAGACTCTGGCATAGAGCCACTGTAAGTCTGCATTTAAAAGAGAAACCTATATGCTTATTTGTTTAAGGTTTACTGCTTTGATTATTTGTAAGTTCTTTCTTTGGTAGGAGGGAGTGTAGTGGCATTTGTGAGGCAGATGGCCATTTTCATACTTGTAGAAACTGAACAAGTTTTCCCAACATGTTTTGGAAGGATTGCTGAAGAGACTGATGCTGTTGGGATTGGTGGACAATTCTTTTTTTCTAACCAATACCTTTAAAGAACCTCTGTGTCCCTCCCCACAGCTGCACAGCTTCACATGACACGGTCTCGTTTTCTGATGGTAGAAGGCACAATGCAGTACACACAAAAGTGTTTATGCTGCCAAAGTAAATTTGGTTAATAGCAGGAGTTTATTTGCTAACATGCTATTGATGCTGTTTAAGGAACTTGTTTTCCTTTCCTTTCTTATAAGGTAGGTCAGGTCCTATAATGGACTGAGGTTGCTCCACAGTCTTTACTGAAAAAATATTTGAAGAAAACAGGCACATCTCTCAGGGGAAATGGCGGAGTCAAATCATGCACACATTTCAAACTACATTATGTATTTCTCTTCAAAGATCGCTAATTCCTGATGCTAAACTGGAAATTTTGCATAGCTTTTGAAAAATTCTCAAATATAGTTACAACTACAACTTAATGTTAAATAGTTCATCCACTTTAGGTGATTTTCATGAAACTCGATGTCAGCCAATGGCTTTATTTTTATATATCCTATGTATTATTTTCAATGATTTAAATTAGAAGACCACAGCAACAGTGAATTGTATAAGGAGAAAATAGGTATGCTAATAGCTTCCTCAGTTATTTGTGGAATCAAGTTAAATAATGTATGGAAAACACTTTAAAAAAAAAAAAACCCTAATACATACATAGCAAGCACATTAAACATATTTGGCATAATTATAATTATTCTTACTGCCCCAATGGGAGAGGTCGTTTATCAACATCTACTTCTAGTCTCTGTACAGCTTGGTTTATAACTTGTTCCTGTTCAGGCCTTGGTTGCATTCCTTCCTCTCTAATATACCACCAAAATGCTCAGAAGGATCTGGGATACATGCTAGTTTAGAAACAGAAGTGATTCTCCAAGATTCCCTGGAATTTTTCTCTTTTCTGAGAGCTTCCAGATTTGGTTTGGATCTTCTGAAATCCTTTAGGTAAACATTCAGGTCTGTCAAAAACTCCAGGGGTAAGGGACTCTGAAATTTCCCTGTTTACTTCAAAATACTTCACAATGAGAAAGAATTAAAGCTTAAAGCAAGCCTCTGACCCCAGCAGGGTTTTCTAGAACGACTTGTGACGAGTTTTCAGTAGAGCACAACTTTGTCAAGTGTGTTGGGCCCAGGCCAGAGGTGAAGAGGGGAAGGCTATCAGCACTAATTAACACTTGAAAGACTGGAAATAAGGTGGAGAAGTCCAAACACCCTCTAGCCAGTCAGTTTTTATCACTTAGAGGAAAATTATAGAGCATTTAATGCAGAAGAGCCTATAGCTAATATTTTTGAAATTGTTATTTAATGTGGACAACTTCCAGGCTGATGGCAGTCAAGGCTTTCCATTTATAATATTGCTGAATTCCTGGTCTGAGAAGTATCAGTGTAATCAGCCAGAGGGTGTTCTGTGGTAGAAGAATGATGCTAAATGAAAAGCCAAGCACGGATCATTGTAATAGTAAACTTTCAATGTTTACAAGAATCTCTGGCTGCAAAGAAACATTTTGATATGTTTTAAAACTATTCCCTTTTTCAAAGTACCCTCAAAATTCATTCAGATCAGGTAAACATTACACCTTTTCATAAACTGAGTGTTTGTGTTTTTTAGGGCGCAGTATCAATGTAAAATCTGCTGGTCTTGTGGGAAGACATGGACCTCAGTCAAAACAACCATTCATGGTGGCCTTTTTTAAGGCAAGTGAGGTACTTCTTCGATCTGTGAGAGCAGCCAACAAAAGAAAAAATCAAAACCGCAATAAATCCAGCTCTCATCAGGACTCCTCAAGAACGTCCAGTGTTGGAGGTAAGATAACATGAGAGCAGGAGTTGTGCACTGAGAGTTATGGGTTCATGCACTGCAAATCAGGAAGCCACAATAAATTTATACTCTTGATATACCTTCATTTGGTCTATTAAATCATCCAGCCATGTATCTAGCATCCTCAGAATGTTTCATCAGTGAATCACTCAGTAGTTCATTTTAAAATAAGTCTGACTTGCCTTCATCTGTTGAAAGATTCAGTTCAAATTCAAATCAAATTAGCATTAATAAGATTTTGAAATGACTGCATCAACAAAGACTAGCCAACTTGAACTATACAACTGCTGGATTGACTTGCCCACACCCTCCCAAATATGAATGACTAACAGGTAAGTTCCACATACAAATATCTCTTTAGTATTTAAAACAATACATGTGGATCATATGGTTTATTTCTAACAATAGAGACAGGATAGAATTAAGATATTTCCATTATTGTATTGAAGGGTTATTGTGTAGATAATGTGCCTTAATTATGTATGTGTGCCTGCATACAAACATACAGTATACATGTATAATCTATCAACAAAATATTTCAAATACACAATTGACCCCAATGTACTTACAATTTAATCTATTAATTGATAAAAAAGGAGGTGAAAGTACAGATGATCATTAAGCATAAAATGACCAAAATCTAAAATATCATAATTATTATTATTTTTTATTAATATATTTTAAAAATTTACATATACTTCCCATCAATTGTAATCCCCATGTATTCCCCATCACCATCTCACCAGTGCACCATCACATAATTATTATTTATACCACTAAGTACCGTTTCATCCCAGGCTGTAAACAGATTTTCATAAACTGTTCTTAGATTAAAATTATAGCTAATTTATTTCAAGATTTTATAGAAAATAAATCTTTTTGAAGGATAAAGCTATTCCTAGAACATCCCAATTCAGTATATTATGCTTGGTCATTTGTAAAATATGCATTCTTCTGTCACTAGCTACCATATGCAAATTACTTGTGAGACCCAGTGTATGAGCTGGTGAACAGACATTATTGATCTCTGCATATGGCATTTCAGCAAATTAGAATGCTTCACTCCTTCAAAAAGACAGATAGTGTTTGCTATTATTCCTAAAATCCTTGGGTTTTTTTTGGCCAAGTTAGTGAAACTGATGTCATACTACAAATTATTTTTTACTCACACATGTGTGTTACATAACAAAAATGAATATAAACAAAAAAATGGTTATAAAAACATACTTTTTTTTTTTTAGATAGGAATCAACAAAAATACTAAATAGAATTCACTGGACATTTCCTAAAGTGTTGCTACCAGGATCATCTTAGTTGGAAACTTATTTGGTGTATGTAATAATAGAAGCAGGAGGGAAGAATTCTATATGGAAATGTATTATACTGAATTCATACTCTGTATTAAACAATGCTTTATAATTTTTCCTCAAAATCAGTTAAATTGTTTCTTTCACTTGGAAGTAAAATATGATACTAGTGCCTTCTTAAAAAGCTATTTTATAAAGATCTCCACAGGTATTTAGTTTGGCAAAAATTATAATTGCTTAGTATGAAAGATGGAGAAAATAACTTTCTAAGACCTTTTCTTCCTTGTAAATACTGGTCTGTCAAAGTTGTATATTTTTCTTTTCATGTAGAATGGTTCTGAAATTGGTTGAAGTGTTTTTAATTTAATATAGCAGACTGCATTAAGAAAAATGTTTGTTAAACTTGAAATAGAATAGTAAATAATTTTTGAGGAAATTACAAAAAGAAAAGTATAAAGCGCATACTTATTATTACAGATCATAATGGCTCTGGCAGAGGAGTTCCAGAGACTGAAATCATCAAAGTTCTTTTCCCTGTTGGTAAACTCTATTTATCTTCTCTTCCTGACCACAAGTAACAAATGCATTTCTTTAACTAGAGATGAATAAAACACATGGAGCAGAAATCACATAACTTTTCAACAACTTCCTAACACCATTTAGAGCACAAAATTATTCTAATATAGACCAATATTTTCTTTCTTTAAAAGTTTGTCATTGGCAACCATTTCTGTGAACTATGTGATAGATAATTTGGAACATGTTAATATTTTGATAATAAGAAGAAAAAAAGTAGCTGGATGAAACTAAACCTTTCAATAGGTAGTAATCAAGCATGCAGAGAGAAGTCTCATAGGATTTGGCCTAAAATACAGGGGTGTAAGCAAAGGGAAAGTTAAATGCAAAATTTGATACTTAGGAGACTTTAAATGCCAGTGAAAATTTTAAAAAATATATCCAAATATAAATATAAAAAAACATAGGTTTTTACAATAAAATGTGTGAAGTGTCCGAGGCTAGGAGAGAAGCAGTTGGGGAGAGAGGAGAGACTTATATTAGATGTTTACTTGACAGCATTTTTTTCTGCAAAGTATGTCATCAAATGTTGAAAGTTTCAATTAATGCAGGAAAATTAAAACCCAGGTCATTCTTGCTGATTTTACTTCTTTTCTTTCAAAGATTCTAACTCTTCACTTTTCCCATATGTCTGTGGGAAGGAACATAGAGAACAATTGTCTACCACAAAACAGAAACCCCCAATACTTGTTGAATACATAAATATGTTGACTGGGAAAAACAAACTTCCTCTACACAGAACCACTGCTTCTAGATTTTCTGCAGAAACATCTCCTTTGTTCTTCAAAAGTTTGGCACAAAGGTTTAGCCAAAAGTTGTGGAAGATAGTACCTATTTCATGTTGAGATAGCCCAATGGGTGTCTATTGGAATTTGAATACAGTTGGAAAGGGAGAAGGAAATGAAGGCAATAACTAAAATTTATCTAACCTTAATATAAAAAGGTACTTGATTGATAAGATTCTAAAGAACCTACTGAGAGCCAGATACTGTTCTGAAGACTACATTAGTTCTAAAAAGAATAGAATATTAAGAATTTGGAATAACAGGATAACTTTCACTGAAAAACTACTTGAAAAGACTCTTTATTATATAATTGATACTATGATCTTTGAAGTTGGATCCAATCATTGGTAACCCTGTCTGAAACCATGGTGATTTCTTAGTAAAAATCTTTCAAACAGCCATTAATATTAAAGCATTTCTGCATTTATTCTCAACTCTCATAGGTACTATCTCTTGCTTAATGCATACAGTGCAAACTCATGCCTCTCGGGCAAACAGGTATTAATTAAAACTAGGAAGACTAATTAATTTGAGTTACTTCTTTAGCATGTTTTATATTATATAATTAGTATTTTTTTCATTAAAGATAACTAACTCTTAAATAAAACTAAATAGTTTACCCTGATCCATTTATATCAGCATGGTACTCATACTGCCAAATCTTTTCATCCATATACACATCTCTTTTGGAAATACATTTTTGTCACATTTTTTTATTACATGAATGATATAGTTTTAAGTTCACAACAAAATTGAAAGATACAGAGATTTTCCATACATACAGATTTTCATGGTCTAAGTTCCAAAAATCAGTTTTTAGTATTAATTATTATAGAAATCATATGGGTTGTAAACAGTCTTACAACTAGTTTTTCAGGATTTCACCATATCACTGATTTTGAGAGCCCCAAATTGCAAGAAACCAACATATCTTTTAATAGAGATATGCTTAGATATACTTTCCTACAAGCACTACTGAATGTATTACAGCAGTTAACATACATAACCTCCCTATTATCAACATTATTTATAAGACAGGTACATTTGTTCCCAAGAAGTAATCTATGTTGACACATTGTAAATGACCAGTCTGTAGTTTACCTTAGTGCTTACTCTTTATGTTGTAGATTTTATGGGTTCAAACAAATGTATAATGAAATATACTCATGATTACAATAGAATAGAGACATTTCACTGACATGAAAATACTTTGTTCTCTGTCTATTCATTCCTTCCTAGCAACATGCTGATCATTTTTATAGCAGAAGTTTTGCCTTTTCCTGAATATCATAAAATGGGTTTTATGTAGTTTAGAACTTTGTCTCAAACATCTTTCAAATAGAACACACTCTTTAACTGTTGTAATACATTCAGTAGTGCTTGTATGACAGGATATCTAAACATTACTCTATTAAAAGGTATGTTGGTTGTTTGCAATTTGGGCCTTTCAAATTTCAGAAGACTGTAGATGTAACAGTATTTACAACTCATATGATTTCTGTGATAATACTAAAAACTGATAATTGGACCTTATATCATGAAAATATTTGAAATTCCTTCGAAAAGCATAATTATTTTTGTGCATATGTCTAACTATCTAGCTGTCTATTTATCTATCACCTAGCTGCCATTCTGCCATTTAATCCTGGGCCCAGCACTTAATACTTGTGTAATCTTAGACAAAATGTCACTTCTCTCTGCCTCTGTTTCTTTATCAGTGAAGTAAGAATGTTGAAAGTATTTTACTCATAGGATAAGATTACATGAGTTGTGAGTATTAAATGATTTAATATATGTAAAGAACTGAGAACATGCTTATTCAGTGTGAGTCATTATTTTTGTTACTTTTTATGTGACTTCATAAGATACATAAGGAGTTCATACTTTGACATTAGAGAGCTCTACAGGTTCTCTCTCTTTCAAATAAATGCCCTTATTCCTGGTCACTTCAGGAGCAAAAGCAAAATGGTTTCAGAAGCAAAATGACTTCAGAAGCAAAATGGTTTCAGAATCTTTATCCTAATTTCATCAATCTTTTGTACAATTAATTATATATGATTTTTAAAAATTGTCAAAAGACACTAATGCACTGTACCCTTTGCCAAGTCTTTGTCTAAAGAAAATCCACACAAATAATGTATTTAGGCACAATTTGTTGTAAAATAACATTTATTTAGTATAAAATTAGCACCTGTTATTTGTCATATACAATATAAAATACATGCTGATAAAAGATGGATAGCATAAGGATATTGCTTCTTAAAAAGTACTCCTACAGACAACAGGAAAGATAAGCATTTTACATATCTACTATAACATCTAAAAAATGTGTAAGGATAGGTAAGACCAGTGGAGAAATCAACCCAGTTAATTTTTTTTAAGTCTTAAAAACACATACAGCACATACCATGTGCTAGACTTTGTTTTAAATGATTTTGAAATATTAACTGGTTCTATACTCAATTCTATAAGGTAGGTACAGTTTTACAAAAGTGGAAACTAAAGCAGAGTGTTGCAAAACCTATCTATGGACACAGAAGTAGTAAGACGTAGAACTGAGATTTGACCACAGAGTTCATATTTTTAACCATGCGTCTCCCATGATTTTTCTCCCTATTTTTCTTTTCTGGTCAGTGTTTTGAGGATAGATATTTGATATTAAAAAAAAATGAAGATTTTCCTAAACAATGAAAAAAAATCACACCCATAGACAATACAAAGATGCACATTAATGTTTATTGGGAGAGTAATTCTAGTGAAACTGGTATAAGGTAGTATGAGAGCAGTAGGGGAAGAGCAACTAAGTAGTGCCTAAGCAAGCATAGGCCAAAAGATTATATGAGACTTAACGGAGAAATAACAGATATTTTCCAGAAATACAAGGCTGAATGATGTCATTTTGGATTGAAGTGTTCAATAGCAAAATCTATACTGGTGTCACATGTCTGGTATGCAAGTATTCTTGTAGGACAAAAGTATGAGATTAGCTAGAAGATAGTGATGGGCCACATCAGAGTAGGTGTATAATGTTAAGGAGCTATGGTGCCTTGTTGGCAACTGGAAAAAGGAGTTTCATAACCTGATGTGGATTTTGAAATGTTGACTGACATCAGAATGAGGATGGAATACAAAGGGAAAGAACTCAAAGTCCAATTATTCTGAGTAGTCTAAACACCCTGAGCAATGAAGATGGTACATTGGAAAGGGAAGTGAAAAACAAAACATATGGAATGAAACCAGCAAGGGGTAGGTAAGATAGGACTTTGCAGATGGGAGTGACAAGAATAAGCAGAAGATGATAGAGAGAGATATAGATATGAGCCTGAATTGTTAGATAAACATGTCTTGATGAAGCTTTGTTTTGACAGAAAACAAAGAGAAAAGCATAATGATGGAAATTCCTAGGAAACATTAACATTTTAAGTACCTGGTCAACAAGATAAAATGATTTCCTAAAAGAGACAAAAGACTTTTTGTCATAGATGTAGGAGGATAGTAAGGATGCAATATTATCCTAGGATTAAGTTACCAGAAAAGAATTTTGAGGAAGTTTCGTAACCAGAGGCATCCAATAGACTAAATAGACTAAGTAGACTAAAAATGTGGTTTTGGGACTAATTTCACAATGGATATGGGTAAGAAAAAAATTAAAAAACAGTAAATTTTCTGATTTGGGATACTTGATAACAGGTGATTATGTTAACTAAAATAACGAGCATCTAAAGAATGTGAAGTCACATAGGTGTCTAAGAAACTGGAAGTGTCTGTCAGGGAGTCAGACTCAGGTTTGTGGACAGGTTTTTAAATCAATGAACTCTAAGGTGAGTATGTTAAAAGGATCATCCACATAGATGCTTTGCTAAGCAGAGTTAAGCAAATATTCCAGAGAATTATTATTTTATGTCTGCTTAGTATTCCAGATTTTGTACGTTGACAAACATAGTTACCCCTATACAAATAAACAACAGTACTTCCTACTGGGTTGTGCATAAATCAAGTGAAGAATTCAGAGGATGTGAAAGATGGTGATTAAGCTAGAGAAACAGTAGCATTTTGAAATCCCTCATCTTTTGGGGAATTATTTGCTTGGGATTTATCATGAAATTTCTCTACCCCAAAGTCGTATTAAAAGCACGCTACTGAATAGTCTGAATGGCCTACTGTAGCAACATTTCTGCTTCTTTACATTTAAATCTTCATTTATTGTCATTTGAATTTTCTATAAATTAATTAAAATCCTGACACTGTATATCCTGACTTCCTTTATCTCCTTTTCCCATTGGGAACTAAATGAGAATGTTAACATCTTTCTTTTCACCTTGATATGGCAGTGTCTCACCACATTTGGCTTTTTTAAACTGTTGTCATAATTACATGTTAAATTCTACATGCATTTTTTTATCCTTTTTAAAGATATGTCTATATTTCATACAAAAAAGAAACTGATACCATTTTTTTAAAAAGAGAAGAAACCCACCTTGCTAATTGGAGTTTGTTAAACTTGATTTGTGTTGTTCCTTTCATAGCTAAGCTAGTCCATGTTTATTTAGTTGGTTGTTTTCCCAGGAACTATTAGGCAGACCATTGAAACCATATGTAGATCTCAGGAATCATTTTACCACTCTTAACCTTGATGCATTTAACATTATTGTTTTCTAGGGCAACAGTTTTTTTGTTTTTTTTTTAAAGAAATCAAACTAAAAAATAGCTTAAATTTGCACTGATTGCTGAAATTGACCATAAAGAAATTGCATATTTAAAAATGCTTTCAGTATTTTGTCACTGTTTCCTAATGTTATTTTTCTCAATATTATTACTAATAAGAGACAAAACAGAGAATGCTATTAATAACACTTGAAATTATTAGTGAGGAATGTTAGCATTAACTTTCTGGTTTTGGCTATAGCACTAGAACATTTTAGTACCTTTATTCATTTGTGAACAAGCTCATCAACAGTAGCTTTATTTCTAAGTAATTTTAGTATGCCAAGAGAAGCTGCAAATCAGTATTTTTTAAGATACAAATTTAATTTCCTTGCCCTTTCTCCCACAGATTATTCCTCTAACCATTTATGGTAAACCTGACCACAGATTTTGCTGGTTTGGATACGTTTACTTCACTCAGTATCCATTAATTTTTATTTCTGACAGGATAAGCATATGGTCCTAACGTTCTATGAAATCAGACTCTTGGAACCAGGTTCTGTTATAAATTTCATTGCTCGTTACCTTTATGTGATGTTACATTATATACATCACTTAGTCTGCTTAAAACTGTATGCTGGAACAAATATATATTAACATTTAAGTTATGCTTCCTTTGTTTCAATAAACATGGAATTCAAATAAACATACATGTATTTTGCGGCTTTTCATGTATACTTGTGTCATTGGCTACAATACTTTTATTCATATTCAATGTATTTAATTTGAACAAGGATGAGTGAGTAAATATTCCCATTATTACCTAATGCATGTGTTGCCAAAACAAGATCAGAGGACCCAACATAGCCAGTTGCCTGTTTTATATAAAGCCCGATTGCTAAGAATGGTTTCTACATTTTTAAATGCTTAAAAAAGACTTAAGAATAGTGTTTTGTTTCATGTAGGATCATATGAATTTTAAATTTTAGTATCCCTATATAAAGTTTTACTAGAACACAGCCACAGACATTCATATAGATATTGTCTATGGCTGTTTTGATGTTATAGCAGCAAAATTGAGTGGTTCCAAGGAAGACCACATAGCCTAAAATATTTACTATCAATTTTTTTAACGAAAAATTCTGTTGCTCTATGGTATAATGCAGAGCTGACTTTTAAAAAATTTAGATATCAAGAATTTTATGTAATTAAGCTAACACCAGAATTAAATATTCTTTTTCTCAAAAATCAATCCAGGAAATTTATCCATTGCATGCCATTGAGCTTAGTGTTATGATACTCTTCTCTTTTGCCTGAACAAAGTTTAACTCTTTGCTACTCTTTCTTTGCTATTCTGCTTAAGGAAGCCTTTACTCAAAAAGTAAAAGTGCCGAGTTTTGAATAAGTTGTCTTTTCTCCATTTTTCATCATTAGCTATATATTTGATTTAGTTTAATGGAGTTAATGAACAGTAGGGATAACTCCAAAATGGAAGCAGAAAACATCTCCTTGTTAAAAATTTAATCATCTTGTTCTATATATAGACAATAAGTAAATAGTTGAGATAACTCAGAAAGATGACAGGGCCTGCTAACTTGGGCTATTTGGATCATTGTTGCTCCCACATTTTCATTAGAAGTTGAGGATAATTAAACTAGAAGGTGGAACATTAAGAGACACTGCTTCTCAAGAGTAAACTGAAACATCGATTTGCCAGAGCTGAATGAATTTGTCAGAGTGAATGTAGCATTTATTCATAGAAAAGGGCACTACCTGTTCTTAAAATATTTTTAATTTTTAAAATATTTTAATTTTTTAAAATATTTTAATTTTAATTTTTTAAAATGTTATTTTGCTTGCCCCCTTACCTAAATTTTCCCTTTCTCATATTGGAAATAATAAAATATGTTATTTATTAGCATGTTGTTTATATATAGTTGAAAAAAGTTTGAATAAACTTTAAGAAGAAAACATAGATTTTCTGTTAAGCTCTGTTTGTTTAGTATTGTGCTTTATGTAGATGCAAGATTAAGCCTCTGCATTTACCCTTAATTCTTTTAAACAATTATAGAAGTTTATGGGGTTTTTAAATTATATTCTGAAATCTGCAATGGAAATAATATATTTCAATTGCTTCAGATCATTTGAGGAACATTTTGAGGTATTTAATCATTAATTCCTCAAATTTTTGTTGAGTACCAATGGTGTGCTGGGTGGGCCTCATTCCTGAAACTCAGGATAGATTATTGAATGACACTGCATATTAAAAGATGACAAGTGAAATTGAAAAAAAAAAAAAAAGTAAGGGTAAGCATATAGAGGTCAGGAAGAATGGGTTGGAGATACAATCCTCGATAGGATAGCTAGGAAAGCCCTAATTGAGAATGTTATGCTAAAGCCTAATTGAGAAGATTTGAAGTAGGCATAATAGTCATTAGCTATAAAAAAAACCAGAGGAAGAGGATTGCAGGGAGAGGAAATAGTGAGAGTGGAGGCAATAAACTGGAAAAAAGGCTGACCTATATGCAAAATGAAGGGGGTGTCATAGTCACTGAGTAAAGAAGAGGAAGAGTGGTAAGAAATGACACTGGTGTCATTGGAGACAGTGCAGTGGTGTCTTAGACTAGGAATAGTCAAGGAAGTGTTGAGAGGGTTTCGACCTTTTTCAAGACAAATTGGAAGTAGTGATGAAAGCAGGGAAAGAAGTAAATTTGGTTTTGTTTTGACCAATAGGTCTATAGGTGGCACAAGAAAGAAGAGGAAGAGTGGTAAGAAATGAGTCAGAGCTATAATGGAGCCATATCATATAGGACTTTATAAACCATTGTAAAAATATTTCAGCCATAATGGGGGAACATTATTGGTTACTTTTTGGTGGGGAATGGCATAATCTCATTTATTTGTTAAAAACTCCACATGACTACTTTGTTGTGGGAGAGCAAGGACAGAAGCAGTGAGAATAACAATGAGGATGTTACTCAAATCCAGTAGGAGACAATGGTGACTTAGAGGAGGAATAGTCAAGGAAGTGGTGAGAAGGTTTCGACCTTTGTCAAGACAGATTGGAAGTAGTGATGAAAGCAGGAAAAGAAGTAAATTTGGTTTTGTTTTAACCACCAGTCAAGAATGGAGAGGTCTATAGGTGGCATAAGTTTGGGGGTTACTCTCAAGGACTCAGCTGGAGTATCCTGAATTTAAGACACTTAGTAATGTAAAATCAACTCACTAATATCCCAGTTGGTGCTATTCCATTATGTCTCATAGAAGATGTTAAAAAATACTGTGTGATTACTTAATACATGTAAATATATTAAAGACCACTGCAGTGTGTGTCAGTTAGTGAATGACATTCACTGAGCAACTAGACTCAATGAGTGGCAGGCATGACTGTACACTGACAGGCAGGGGATTGAAGCACGTCCTCATTAGAACTTCACAAGTAAACGGTGCTGTCTACAATTTACATAGAAAGAAGTACAGGATAAGTGACATGTAGTTCACGTAGTAAATGGCTCTCTCTTTAAGATTTAAACTCATATTTACAACTTCAAATGCAGCTTGAACTTTTTATCAGTGATCTCACAAAGAAATATTTGTATTACTGATAAGCAACCCTTTGTTTAAATTCTGATTTTTCAATCTTCAGATTATAATACAAGTGAACAAAAACAAGCCTGTAAGAAACATGAACTCTATGTAAGTTTCCGGGATCTGGGATGGCAGGTAAGAATAGTGCTTTTTCACTTCAGTGCTTCTTTTCTGCTTTTCTTATAAGTCCTGAGTTACTCATAATCTTTTCAGTACTTTTTCCATTTCAGTGACTAATTTTTTTGACATGACTTAACAGTGTGTGAATTATCCACATCATTTGTATTTCTCCATTATCCTTTGATGTTTGAAACATAATTGTTAAGGTTTACAGTACACAAAAACTGTGCTGAAGAAGAAATACAAGCTTATGATATTTTAAAGTGGAAAAAAAAAAGGTGCTGTTTAATTTGATTTAAGTACCAAATTTTCAGGTTAACTTGAGCAATTCCATGTGTCCTTTATGGTGCCAAATTATCAGCCCAGGAAAGAAAATCCTTGACTGTGTCTTTCATAGGTAGATTTACAGAAAAAAAAAATTCTTGCACTTAAAAATAATTTTACATATACTTCACAAAGAGGAGGATTAACCCAATAGTTTTGAGTGGTCCCATGTAGTAATAGTTTAAAGTAACATTTTTAGATTTCATTATCCCCTTACAGTGAATTCTCAGAACATAAGACATTTTTTTGAAAAGTAATATTAAAGTGTAAATATTTTACGACAAACGCATTTTATCATGAACTTTCAACATGAATATTTCAATAATTTTACATTTGGACCTGATTTTATTTCTTGGGGAAAAATATCAGAGCAACTATTTCTTATGCCAAGATTTTAGCTTCCTAAAATTTTTCATGTGCAGTTTTCAGGAGTTTGCTCTGATTTATTTCTTCTAGTGAAACTATAAAGTTAATATACAAGTAGAAAGAAAAACAGCACAAGGATCAAATATAAAGCTTTAGGAAGTCATCAGGCTTCTAAAACCAGGAGTGAGTTATTAAGTAATGAGAACTATCTCAATTAAGTTTATTCTTCTTTTCCTTTCTGCTTAAGTTGAACTCTTCAGAGTTTATCATTTCCTGTTTAAACAATATTTAGAATGCTACTTTGTGATTATAGTTTCATTCATGCATACATGGATTAGTGCATACTATGAATATTTCACATAGCAACCTCTTGGGAGAAATTACAGAAGACAACTTCTTGTGAAAATATTTATATTTTATTGTAAACTTAAACTGTCCTATTAGAATAATTGTTGGATCAAAAGACAAATCTATTCAGATTAAATATATTTGAGTATTCTTTAAGAAATGTTTTACTTTGTTTTTATTTTGGTGATATTACTTTTTCTTTTATGCATTTTAGGACTGGATCATAGCACCAGAAGGATATGCTGCATTTTATTGTGATGGAGAATGTTCTTTTCCACTCAATGCCCATATGAATGCCACCAACCATGCTATAGTTCAGACTTTGGTATGCTTTGTTTTTGTAGGATTGAAATGTCTTATGATATGAACATTATATAAAGTTTTTTTAAAGGGAAGCATCCATCTAGAGCTATTAATGCATTGTCTTCTCTTTTCAAGTTCCTTTGGTACTTTTTAGAACCCAAATCATAATATTCAGCATAGTCAGGAAATATAGGCTAGTTCAAAGAATAATCCAGATTCCAGAATGAGGATGGTGTTAGGAAAATTGTGGTTATCCCAAGAAGTGATCATTTTGCACTAACTTTTTCATTGTTTAATACGACTAACCACATAGGTCTCTAGGGGCTGTTTGAACCTAACAATTTACTAGTAATCATTGCAAAAACATTGACTAAAATAATAACTCTAGTGAATTTCATCTGGGCACTTTAAATCTAGTTATTTAAGACTGCTCCATAACATTTGTATTGTGAATATTCTTCATTGTAGAATGTAAATTTAAGACCCATTTCTATTTATTTTTTTAGAAAGATTTAATTTATTTATTTAAGCATACGAGAGCTGGCATGTAGGCCAGAGGTGTGGGGTGGTGGGGGAGTGAGAGGATTCACCAAAGACAGAGTGGGGTGCAGAACAGGTGAATCCACTGAAGTACACTGCTCAGGGGAGCAGCTGGTGAATCAGCAGAGATATGTCATGCCATGTGGGTTAGCTCCAGTGGTTTCTCATAGCTTCATATTGCTAAGAAATAACCCCATGTGCCACCAGGAGGCCACCATTTCTGTTTCTTATTTAGAGATTTATTTATGCACACATATCTGGGATACAGGCCAAAGGTGCGGGGGTGAAGTACATGAGAGAATTCACCAGAGATGGAGTGGGGAACAGAACAGGCAGATTGACTGAAATACACTGCTAAGGGGAGGAGCAGATGAGACAGGAGAGGTCTGCTGTGCCAACTGGGCCAGCTTCTAGGCGAGGGATTGAACTCATTCTGCAGTGGCTGCTGAGAGCCTTGTAGTGCTACGACTTAACCCCTTGAGTCTCCAGAGAGGCCCAGTTTTCTATTTCTTAACACTTTTCTTTTGGTACTCACTCATGTGGAAATTACTCATCATTTCTTCCCTTCACTCTCAAGACTTTAACAGTGATTTAATCTCTAATAACCTAGGCTTGTTTTTATGAAAAAACAAAAAATAACGCTAAGTCTGATGAGCTCATAAAATCTCTTGAGAGTCTGACATAACTGCCTTGTGTATGTGACTTACTGATGTGGCAGAGGGACACGCTTTGGAAGGTAGTCATATATGTGTGTTCCTCTTGTTAGTTCTTTCCCAATGAGATCACCTACTTCTGTGCCATATACAAAGTATAGATTAAACTCCTGGGGGGAGTTTCCAAGGTCTGATATGCTATCAGCTCTGCTATCTCTTCTCAATAGAGAATGTGGTTTCTGGGTGATGGGAAGCATGTATTCTCTGCAAGGATGGTGTGTTGTATTCAAACTTTCACTAGCCAAAATTCTGTAACATCTAGCTTTCTGTCCTTGTTTCCAAGAATTCACTTTGACTTGAGTGTCTGTTCAATACAGAGAAATGTGCTATTTAATGCATTGAAGGGACAACCATGACCATTGTTTCTTTGTAGGGTCATAGAAAAACATTCAGCTACAGCCATTATTAGGTTGTGTAGAATACCACTAACTTCTCAGCAAATTCTTTGCCTCATTTTGCTGTCATATCAATAACTCAGAAGGCAGACTTTTACTTCCTTAGATATGTATCTAACATATCAAAGTTGCCCTAAAGCTAAGCAGTGCTTAAGTTTTACAAAAAAGAATTGTCACTTTTTTTTTCAAATATATAATTTTTTTCTTTCAAATATATAATTACACCTTTTTTTCTTTCAAATATATAATTACATATTGTCAGTTTTTAGGACTATAGTCTACAAGGCAACATTGGAAAAATAAATATTTTTTTTAAAAAACCTGACCTGGACTTGGAATGGAACCCATTCTCCTTCACTGTCCTGGGATGTTGGGCATAAGTCACTGAGAAACCTACAGTGTACATGGGAAATTTGATTTTTTCCCCCCGCTGGCATTGTGCACTCTCTACATGTGTTCCTTGAAGAACATGAAACAAGAAGACAGGCGTGTTTGTTGCTAAAGGAAAACATGTTTGTGACTAATGTGTTTGAGAAGCCATTCAAGAACAATCCATTTTTTTCAGAGCAATTGCTTCATGATGCTGCCAAGGACATTAAAACAGGGTGATCAATCATATGTGTGTGGATTATGGAAGATAAAGCCGATGAGGGACACAAGCTGCATCTGAAATTTGTAGAAATAATCCAACTTTTGGTTTTGTAAGGTCTTAGGAAATTTCAAGTCCATGTCAGATCACCTCATTTTTCCTGCTGTTTCTGTCCACAAGCAGGACTCCTATATCATTTCAGCCAGGATGTTGTGCAGCCAAAACTCTAAGAGCTGTATTTGCTTTTTGTAGGTCCCCTGGGACTCATCAGTGGGACTTCCCATAAATTCCTTTGGGGAAAGGGCCAGGGTAGGTGGGTGGGAAAAGGGAAACTGTATTCTGGCTCCTCGCTCAGTTATTGCAAATTGTAGGCAGACTGCCAGGCTGATCAAATTGAGTATAAACCCTTGACTTAAGCATTTCACTTTGCATGTATATAACCACCTTTTCAGGTTTGGGGGGAAATGGATATTCAATTTACAAAATATCTAGGCTTCTTGCTTCTGATTTAGCTTAGCCTGTTTATGTGCATTTGTCTAGGGGAGAAAGAACAAAAAAGGATATTAAACTTCTGCCACTAGGTATAAAAGTCTGTAGAGATGAGTTGAAATCATTGCTTTATACCTGGAGTTAATTTTGCTATGCTTTTTATACTTTCTTTACCATGGAGAATTGAGTTTGTATGTGTTTTACCATTTATCATTTCATTTTCCTTTAAAAGTTCTTAGATCCAAGTCATTCTACAGTCCAATCATGTATCTTCATTGATTTGCATTTTTAACTTCCGTATTTCTCATGAAGTAAATAGAAATAGTTGTTTTAACAAAAAAATCTCAATATTAGTTGCCATGTTCATTTCCCCCTGGGAACATTTCCACTGAATATTCCCTAGAGGGAATTTTCCTTACTTGGTAGAATATTTCTCAAGGCCCCAACTCATAATTAGAACTGCTGGGTTGATTTTAGATGTGAATGCTTAAGAATACATCCTTCACCGCCAGTCTGGTCCTTCTACCCTAACCATCCTACTTAATTTATAGGAGAAAGTGGTAGCTTACGGGTGTGCCTGATTGTGAGTGATGAAACAAGCAGATTATTTTAAAACTGCAGACAAAATGTCTACTTATTTTTTTAAAATGCAAAACATGTTTTTCTTTCCCAGGTTCATCTGATGTTTCCTGACCATGTTCCGAAGCCTTGTTGTGCTCCAACCAAATTAAATGCCATCTCTGTGCTATACTTTGATGACAGCTCCAATGTCATTTTGAAAAAATACAGAAATATGGTAGTCCGCTCATGTGGCTGCCACTAATATTAAATAATAATGGTAATAAGGAAAAGATCTGTATTAAGGTTTATGACTTCAATAAAAACTATACTTTCAGACAAAAGGGGAACTTTGAAATTAGTCTGGCTCTTTTCATCTCTCTATGTACAATATCATGTATATAGCCACATTTTATTTATTTAAAGGTATATTTTCTCTTTTGTGGATGCCTTGTCAATAAAATCTATTTCATAGCTCACTACATTATACAATAAATAGATCACCCAGTTAAACTTTCAATGGAATATGTAAAGTCCAATTCAATTACATTTCAATGTTTTTTTCTAATACAATTTTTATATAATTTTCTGAAATTAGAACTCCTTTGTTAAATTCTGTTGAAGGAAACTGGATGTATTTGGATGTGTTGTGCCAATGAAAACTGTGATAGGATATTTATTTAGAAATAAAACTTAAAAAAATAATAACCCAAACAAAAAAGCTTGGATAAACACAATTTTTCTTGTAGAGTTTCTGCTTCATTAGATAAAGTGAAATGTTGAACTAGATTTAAATGAATAAATGGTAGGCAGAACATAGAAGCTGAAAGATTGCACATAATTGTTATAACTGTTTGCTTTAACAGAATTGGTGTAACTGTAGGAGCATGTTCCTTCTTGGCGTGTGGATTGTAGATTTTGCAAAGAGCTCAAAGCTTCAGGAATTCTATGGAGACAGACTTGAGCCTGTGTCCATAACTTTCCAAGTTAACACTAAAAAATTGTAGTACAACCTTCTTACCTCAAATAAATTATGTCTGCCTATTATCTAGAACACTACTGCTGCAGATTTTTTTCAGGTTTAAAAACAGTCCAAAATAAAGAAACATTTACGTTTGCTCCACATCCCTCCCCACAGACAAGAGTCACAGCATGCATAAAATATACTGGAGCAAAGATGCCGACAGAGTCATTTTCTTTCGCTCTACTTTATAACTGAGTTTGCTGATTGATGTGATTCAAGGGATTTTATTTAGGGTAAAAGCACTGAAACTAAACTGGAGGAAATTACCAAAAATCCCAGAATGGCTATGACAGAATTGCCATTTCGAAAGAACAGCTGAAATCCATTTTTCATATCTTTGAGAATGAGCTCAATGAAAACCTTATTTTGTAAGGGGATTTTGTAAACCTTCCTCCAAGCACAAACAATTCCAAATGGGAAGGTTCTGTTGTGTGTATGTGCATGTGTGTTCTTCCCTCTGAAATTAATTTATTTTCTCTCTCTGTCTTCTAAGGCTTGCTTTATTTTTTAAATACACACTGACTTTTTGAAGAATGACATTTAGTTGAATAACCTGCTATTTATGGTGGCTCCACGATTAGGTTTTTTATTTTACAGGTATCTAAAATATTCATAAGTATCACTTATTAATCAATCTTCTAAATAAAACTTATATCAGAAATAGCTTAAAATGTTATGGGTTTGTAATTCAGGTATATTGCAATGTTGTTTTAAAATATAGTTTATCTTGAAGAAAATTTGATAATAACTATATTGGGGGGTACATTAAGTAATATATTTTTGAAATAATGGTGTACCATTGTAAGAGTAAGAAATGGAAGTATATTATATTGTTCTTTAAATGTGCTGTTTAAATGTATTTCTATATATTAAAATATATTAAACTTGTGATGCTAGTTTCTACTGTGTTTCTTCATTTGGTCCTTTTTTTTAAGGGTTACAAGCTATAATAATGCCATAAAGAATATCACATGTAACATGCTTGTGGGTAACGATTCTTCATGTTGTTTTGGTTGCCAAAACTAGTTTTTGTGTTGTTAATATGTGTTTCTACTAAAAGGACAAAGCAGCAATCTATAAATAAGTTTTTTATTTTACAAATAAGTTCCTAATCTATTCAATTAATAAAGAAATCTATAACAAAAAATGATTAGTATGAGAAAATATCTTGTTCTCTTTTAAAAAAAGAGATGATTGATACTAGTGTTTTCATTTTCTCAAATTATAAGTACATATACATATATGTTCATATGTTCTTTTCTCAATATTCCCACTGTAGTGAATTATTATTATTACTTTGGCAATACTCCAGCTTTTTATTACCAGAAATCAGAACAATTTGACCTCTTTGCATGGGGTTCAGTTTTTTGCTCATTTTAACTAATTATGAATTAGATATTTTTGTTTGTGTTTGTTTTTCTGCTTTATATGTATTTCATTTTATAAATTGGTCTTAGCCCTTTTTGAAATAGAAAGGCATAGATACAAATACTCGAGTTCCTTAAAACTACAGCAGTAGTAAATAGTTTACACTGAACTAAAAATAATACAAAAGCACAAGAAAGCAAATCCAAAATTATATTTTTCTCAACTAAAGTACTGTCATTTTGTAATTCCTGTATCACCACCATCATCTACTAGTTACTATACAGTCTGGCAAATATCATCTTCCAAGACATTTAGAGTGAATAATTAGCTTATGCTGCAGTTCCATTCAAGACAAGAAATCCTCATTCCCAAACATAAGAAATTGCTCATAACCATTGAGTCAAGTGCTCAATCAATCATCCATTTTCCATCTCAGATTACTGCTTTACTGCTTTCTCTTTTGCAGGTCTCTCTCTCTCTCTCTCTCTTGCCTAGAACTTTTTAAATTAGAAGTGAAGAAGTGAAGATACCTTTGCTGATAAAACAGATACATTGCTAAGTAAGTATGAACCTATACATCTGTATTTTATCAGATTTTGTTAAGATCTTAGCTCAGAGAAAGTAAGAAAAGTGGCAGTCAATGCCTATATTTATTTGTATTTAGGCAGAAAATGACACTACATCAAAATTAGAAACTTCAAAAGACCAAAGATTCTACAAAAATTACTTCAAAGTCTTTTGCAATTTTTGTTAAAGCTTTTTTTGAAGATAGGAATTTCAAAGACAGTGAAAACTAAATCGTGTATAGGCTTTACTATTTACAAAAAAATTGAGAAATTTAAAACAGGCACCTTGTTAGTTTCAACTTCATTGAGGCATGTAACCTAAAATCAATCCTGAAATGTCCATGTACATACCTAATGGGGAGGAAACTATCTTTCTTACTTTATTAAATGTCTTATGTAGTGACTTAGATGTCACTGAAGAGAAAAGTAGTGAGCTGGAAGATAGGTATGAAGAAATTATTTAGAGGCAGCATTAAGACAGATAAAGGGATGGAAAAGTCTAATAGAATTTAAAGTCCATAGGGATTGAAGACAAGTCTAGCTTCTGTTTAATTAGTATTCCACTTAATTGGAGACCATTTTGGAGTAAAAACTGACTTCTCCATCAAAACTGACTTCTCAACTTGGAATCAGTCAAAAGTTAATTAAGTACTATCTTTAAATTTTTCAGGAAAAATAAAAGTCATTTGAAATTCTTTATTCAACAAAACTACTTCAAAAATTAAGGCAAATTAGAAATATTTTTGGGCACATAAAACATAATTTGCCATCAACAGCAGAGCTGCTGGTAAAGGTTTTACCTCAGGAAGAATGAAAATTATTCCCAAAGGATAAATGTATAAAAAATGATGAGCAAGAAAGTGGTAACCAAGGGAGTCCACATAGTTGTACTAGAGAATGCATGTTGATGTTAGTAACCCTGTCCTAGTTGTTCTACTTAGGGAAATAAAATATGTATGAATCTCATCTCATAATTACCTCCTAGGGTTGTTATTAAGTGAAAATACATTAAATAACTTTCTGTATCCCCAATACACTAATACAGCTTCTGAGCCATGATAACAGTTTTTCCATGTGCCAGGAATGCCCTCTGTAAATTTTGCTTGCTGATAGTCTACTGATTTCCTGAGGCCCTTCTCATTTGCTACTTCCTTCAGAAGACCAAATACACCATACCAGATGTGCTTGATCCCTCTAATAAACCACTGAAGCTCTCTTGCCTCTGAGATATGCTTCACATTATGCTAGCTATGATTGTTATTTGGAAAATCTTATATTCCTTGTATGTTATGTGATGAAGAAATCCTATCACGTTCACTTATTTGCTAATTCCTTAAAAATATCATGGAGCTATTCCAAAGTTGATGTTCTATAAATTATTTTGAAATGAATAGAAAGTAGCTTTATTATTTTGTTAGAAAATAAGCAGTAGAAAGTAATTTATTAGAAAATAAGGGATACTGTTAAAATTTACATAGTGAGGGAACTAAATTCTTTATTTTATAATGAATTGCTCCAAGAAATCTTTCATATTTGGAACCTTCTAATCTGGATATGTAAAGAGCACAATCTAAAGTTCACAGGATGATTTAGTACATCCAATGTACAGGAGGAAGAAATGGACCCCCCATAAATTAGAAAGTGTTGCCTCATTCATGTAGTGGTGATATAGAATTGAACATAGAGGCAAAATGAAATGATTTATGTGGTAGTAGCAATTTTAAAAATGTGGTTGTTTGTAAGGCCAGTGACCATAACAGAGTGTGTACTGGGGAGAGTGAAAGGCCATGAGTTCAGGCTGGTAACAGGGGGTCAGATAATGTAGGATCTTAAAGGTTGTCTCAAGAACTTTGAATTTTTACTCTGAGATGCAAAGCATCAGTCTTTTAGTAAGAGGTTATTACTTGTATATTTTAAAAATGTTGGCCATTGTGAGGAAAGTACTGGGTGAGAGCAAAAGCAGAAGCAGAGATGATAATTGAGGTGATATTGCAATAATCTTAATTTAGAGAATATGATGATTTGGACTAGCGTGGGGACTGCAGAAATTCTGAAATGTCCTTAGAATCTGGAAATATTCAAAAGTAGATTTGATAGTCTTTGCTGATGGAATGTGTGAAAAGAGTATGCAAATGATTATTCCCATTAATATGACCTGAATAAAAGGAAAGAAGGAAGAATTTTTTTTAATTGAGCCTCAGCTTAGGACCAGAGAGATTACTATAAGGAATTGAAAGTTTAATTTTCAACCTGCTATCTTTTGAGTGAGATATTCAGAAAGTGGTTACAAATATGAGTCATAAGATTATAAGAAAGATGCTGGCCAGGGATGTAAATCTGAAAATCATCAACATATGATGGCATTTAAATTAATGTAATTTATACAATCACCACTGCAGATACAAGGTTCAAGCAGTACATGAGAGTCTTCCAGCTTTTATTACCACAGCTTAATCATGTATGGGTATACTTGTGGAAAACAAGGTATTACATGAAGATAATCAACCCTGTATGATGGTGCTTTATGGATCAGATTATCTCTGTTTATTGAGTAAGGTCAATGAGTAAGGTCAGGTATTAGCTTATTAAATATCTTTATATAATTTTATTATAATAATGCTTAATGTAAAATTAAAATAGTCCAAGGAGTTTTGGGAAAGTAAAATTAGCAGTGAGTAAAAATGTGAATGAAGTTAAATATCTGACATTGGTATAAAATGTCATTGACATAAAGGCTTTATGAATGTGAGTTCTTTTTTTAAAAAAAAAAAAAACTTATTTATGCATACAAGAACTGGAGTACAGGCCACAGGAGGAGCTTGAGAGGACTCACCAGTAATGGTGTGGGGAGCAGAACAGGCAGACTGACTGAAATACACTGCTGAGGGGAGCAGTGGTCCAGACAGGAGAGGTCTTCTGTTCCATGTGGGACCCTTCCTGAATGGGTATCGAACTCATGTTGCAGTGTCTGCAGATGCTTCATATTGCAGAACTTAACCCCTTGAGCCATCAGGGAGGCCATGAATGTGAGTTCTTAATACAAAACAAATTATAAAAACATTATTATCTGCCAACTCTATTTCTGTGATAAGAGGGAAGAAAGAAAGAAATTTAACAGTCACATTAAAAAGCTCAGAAGGGACCTAAAGAAAGTAACTCTGACATGAAATATTGTTAAATATTAAAACGGTTGTCCAAGAAAAGATTGTGAAAAAATCTTCACAGAAATGTTGGTTTTTGGTCATTCCTATCTCTCAGCATTGACAAGGTACTTTCCTGCTGCGAGTCTTTTGAAAGTAAGTTCCTTTGTATATTATTAGAATATTTATTCTCAGATCAACCATGTGTATTTTAGGCTAAGATGATAGCTATTTTCTGTTTGTAAAACTGAAACATCTTTGCTTTAGGTTTTATTTAATAAGAGTTTTCTAAAAAACAGGGGCCTCCCTGGTGGCACAGTGGGTTATGCAATGCACTATGAAGCAAACTGCAGCACGAGTTCAACTCCTGCCCCTGGTCGGGGGTGGGGTGACCCACATGGCGCGCAGCAGACCTCTCTTGCCATACCCACTGCTCCCTTAAGCAGTGTGCTTCAGTCGATCTCCCTGTTCTGTTCTCTGCTCTGTCTCTGGTGAATCCTCTCACCTCCTGTGACTCTGGCCTGTACCCAACTGTTGTATACATAAGTAAATAAATCTTGAAAAAAAAAGTTTTCTAAAAAACAGCATATATTAAATTTGCTAGAATTTACATCACACGCCAATGACAAAAATGTTAGCCCCACATTTTCTAGATGTGATAATAATGTAACTCTTTTGTAGGTGAACAATATTATTGGGTTAAGATATTTTATCATTAGGCAAAATCATGCGTCGTGTTTAAGTATCAATTAAAGACTTAGAATATATGGATAATTTTAAAGATATCTATCTGTACTGATACTCTTATTTCAGTTTTACTAGTTTTAAAGCTTTGTCTCAGCAGCCTGAAGAAGTCTTTTAACTATGCTCTATATTTTATCTGTTTTATTAGTCACAGTTTCTAACTGATCTCTTAGGGAGTGCTATTGTGGGAGTTGATTTAGAATTGCTTAGCCAAGTCTGTTGCATGTTTAACTAAAATGAACATTTGTAAAATCTGTTTTCTTTTCCTTTCAAGCATCTCTTCACAAGGATGTGGCAAGCACCAAACAATTAGATCAAAAGGATAAATGCATAGTTTTAAAATAAATATACCAAGCACTTTACTGTAAGTTGTCTGTGAAAAAGGAAATAAATTAAGAAAAAAAGCCAGAACATTTGTCCAAAAGTTGTATAAATTAACATGTTATTCTGTTATCTAAAAAAAAGTAACCTTTCTTGACAAAGACTGAGTTACTATTTACTAATTTGATGTGAGACACATGCTAACTATAACAAGACAGAAAAAAATTATAAGTACAAGATATAGGAGTCATCCAATAGAAAAATGAGTAAAATTTGAATAAGCTTTTCCCAAAAAAAGAAAAATTTAATATTGATTGTGGAGAGAATATGGACCATTAAACTGTTGAGAGTACAAATTGATAGAGTACTTTAGTGTATACAACTATTTACATGGTTACATATTTACTTATACACAGCAATCTAGCATAATCCTATAAGAAATATTCACATTCTCTATCACCTCTTGGAAACACTTTTAGGAGAGTTGAACTAAGAAATTATACACAAAGGTTTATGACAAAAATTGTTCACATTAACAAATAATAATAAACAATTGTGTATCTTACAACCAAATCTTAGACATGACACAGAGGTTTATCTATAGAAAGTCAACAAGTTTATCATATTATATAGGTGTGAAAATGAATAAGCCACCATTTAACACATCTCACAATGTCGAGAAAACAAAGTACATTGTGGAAGATTATATATTGTAACTTTTATATATCTCAAAATCAAAACTGAACAATACATTTTTAGGCAAATACTTGTATATGTTCTAAAGAATAACAAAGGAATGAAAAAAAATCAGAATTCAAGATAATGGTGATTCCCGCCCCCCCAAAATGGATGGCGGGGCTATTTGTAATGCTATTTTCTTAGTATAATCGGTAGTAGAATTGGTTATATTTATTACTGTTTTTGGAAATTGTATATACATTGTGTATCAGCTATTGTTGTGTAGAAGGATACCTCCACATCTTATAATAGTTCAAGTTCACAATTATGTGCTTCAGCAATTTGGACCAGACTCAGTTATGATTCTTCTACTCATCCTGCCTGGCATCATTTCTGCAGCTGCAATCAGTTTGTGCATCTGCTGTAGCTCTACTGTTTGCCAACGCCTACTTCACAGGTCTGGCAGCTGGTGCAGGGTATTGGCTGATGCTAACTGTAAACTAGGAGTAATAGGATTAACTAGGTCACAAGACTCTAGAAGGATAATCAAGGCTTATTTTCTTACTAGTAGTCAAAAGATTCCTAGAAGCTGGAAAGCACAGCCTGATCTGCAACCCCTTCATAGGGTCTTCTATGACAACTATTATTCCATAAGTGAAAGCAAGTCATAGGACTGAATTCAGAGTCCCTGGAGAAGCACAGATATAAATAGGTAGGAACAAATTTGGGATTGTTACTGCAACAACAAATAATGTTTTTGTATTATTTCCATTTGTTCTTGGACTTTGGCTTCAGGGTGGAGGGAGGGAGAACCTCTGACATATGTGCTTGACGCGAGAGGGACTTCACAGACACCCACAGACGCCCCTCCCCCCGAAATCTCTATCTGGATTTAGTGACTGCTCATCACATCTTCTGAAGAGATACTCCTCCAGCCGGGTCTGGAGTCCAGCCTGCTGTGGAGCTCCAGCAACTGGAGCCAATCTTTCTGATGAGTTTCACCTGCTCTTCTAGAATGTCAGTGAAGAATCCACGCTTACACAACCCAGGGTGCGCAGGTGCAAAGGTGCGGCATTCACCCTCTTCCCCAGGATGCTTTCGGCTTCCATGGCGTCCAGACCTTCGCCCTGCTCACTTCTGGGCACTTCTGTATGTGCTGGAAGAGGGAGAAGAGGCAGCAGGGCAGGTTTTGCAGCTCGGCCTGCTCGTGGACAAGCAGCTCATCCGTCCAGAGCCACGGCTTTGCAGAGGGAACATAAGGCCCGGGTGAGGTAGGTGAGGGCGTCCTGCAGACGCGGGCCTAACGGGGAGGTGGTGCAACATGGCCTTCGCGTCTCTGGGGAATTCTGAGAAATCTTCTGGTTGACCCGCAATGAGGAGCTAAGCTCAAAAAGTGGTGGTGGCTGGGACAGAAGGTGGCAAAAAAGTTGGTTCCATGGGTAGCTACTGAAAAATGGATAGGAGAGTGGCTGGAAACTGAAAGGACACCCAGGGTTTGTTTGCTGCATTTTTGAAACAAGGGACAGATTAGTGAGAACATGGCACTGTCCAAATTCATTTTTATATGTTGCTTTGCATATATGAAAGGTTACTTAGTAAAATGCTTGAATTAAAAGACACAGAGAAACGTATGTAAAGCATCAAGGATGCCGATGGAGGCTTATTCTGGTTGAAATCATAAATACAAATTCGAAAGCAGAGGAAATCTTTGACATGAGACTTGATTATATATACTTAGAATTTTGAAGGTGAGAATTAATTACAGTCTAATAGAATAAAAACTGGAAGCAAAAGAGGGCATGACTGGAGGATGGTTCTTTATTAACTTGTTGAAACAAAATTTAAATAACAGCAATTGGAAACACTACCCTATGTGTGGGAAGATACCAGATAGAACTGACACATATATGTTGTAAGAAAATAGGTGCAAGAGTTCCTAGGAAATTAGTTTTAAAAAATGTAAAGGAATGCTACACAAAAATAAGGAAGAATTTTGTATTTCTCCCAGACTCCTCTCCTTTTTCTTGAACACATAACTGCCCCCTTGGATATGGTATTTCCCAGTCCTTCTTGTAGTTCTCACCAAGGAGTGGGGATGGAAGTGATGTGTGCAGTGATTTCTTCATGTGAATCAAGGAGTTAGAGTGTTCTGAACTCCTCCTCCTCTGCTGGGGTTTTCATGGTCAGAAGAGTGAAATTGTTTAGCTAATCGTGGATAAATACCATAATTTGTTCAAACTAAAAGTAACTGTTGAAACTTGAGTTTTTTAATCTTTATCATTTACCTTCTGCCATACCAGATGTGTGTGTCCCATAAAGAAGATTTTAAAAGCAAATGGGGGTAATGCAATAAAGAGAACAATTTAGAAAGAAAAAAATGATACATAAAGATTTTTCTAGCTGAACTTTAGAGAAGGAATTGGAAACAAAAAGCCCAGCTAGGAAAATGTTCATTCTTCATTTCTTTGTTATCGTTTGCTATCTTATTATTGCATTCGTGCTGGTCTGCATTGGTATCTGCAAGGGTCCTTCATTAAGAGTGAAAGTTCCAAGGTAGGAGAAACAAATAGGGATCAGTTGTATAATGTGGCTGGAGACTGGACTTTTGGTGATGATCATGATTTATATATAGATGTCAGACCATAATTTTGTATATTTGAAACATAAAATGTTTCAGACCAGAATTACTTAGATCAGAACAAGTACTAACTAGAAAATGTGAATTTATTCTAACTCAGGGAAAAAGGAACTTAGTGGAATATCTTCTTCCTGAGCTTTTTACATCTTTGTAGACTGAGAGATAACAATTGAGCCATTGGGCTATAGGATAAGAGGACAAATTTACAGAAAATCACAACTGACCAGGAATATCAGATCATTAGACACAAAATTTGTTGAAGTGTTTTAGACAGTGTTGCAATTGAAAAAGTTTTAGTTTAGTATTGAGACTTGCACTTCATAGGAAACATTAATACACTTAAGATGAATATGCAACATCATAAGAACTAGATTTTAAGATAAAGGAAATGCATTGAATACAGTAACTAAAATATTGCCAAGTTATATTTTGAAAGCATAATGATTAAGGTCTTTGTTAAGTTACTAGATATAGAGATGTTATTTCTATAACATAATTATGACTTTAAGTTTTATTTTGCATAAAAGAACTGGGATACAGGCCAGAGGTGCAGAGGTGAGAGGATTCACCAGAGACAGAGTAGGGAACAGAACAGGCAGAATGACTGAAATACACTGCTGAGGGGAGCAGTAGGCAAGCCACGAGAGGTCTACTGCGCCATGTGGGTCCCCTCCCTGGCTGGGGATTGAACTCATGCTGCAATGGATGCAGATGCTCCATAGTGCGGTACTCAACCACTTGCACCACCAGGGAGGCTCCTCTATAAAATATTTTAAAAATAATAATAATAAAAAAAAGAAGATGTCCAAGTGTTTGCCTTTGATATAAATGTTTCAACAAAGAAGATTCCCAGATATCACATTTCTTACTGTTTTGATTAGGCAGTTTAGAAGAGGTGTTTTCTGAGTCATGTTGTTGTGGAACAGAGACTTGATTATATTAAAACTAATTGTGACTGGTTTGTGTAAGATGAAAAATTGTAAGTGAAAAATGGTATTCCATGGTTTTAAAATCAAACATAGTACAAATGTTATGGCTACAGGGACCCAAGGAGTTAGAGAGAAAGCCATATAAGAGGCTGTAGCAGATACCTCTGCTACAGAGGAGTTTAGGATAGACTGTATTAAGAGATCCAGTTTTTTACCTTTCCATATATCCATACCATTTTCCACTGGACTTTGAAGTTCCTCTCACTAAAAAGATAAATTTCTCCACTCCTTTCTTTTGAAGTTAAACACACAACTTTGTCTAGCGGAAGGTAGGGAGATAGGACTTGTGTGGTTGGGCTTTGCTATTGTACTTCTATTACTATAGGGATATGGTTAGACTAACCTTCTGATATAAGAAAAGAATGAGAAACTGTTGGTGCTATGCATGCAGGGAAACATAAAAAAAGTCCAGTCAAGATTAAGAAGACTATGAAGTCTAGCCCTTTTGCATTAGCTGATCCACAAAATGCCTGAAGACTTGGGAATAAATAAATACCTATTCCTGTATGCTGCTGATATTTTGTGGTTGTTTGTTACAAAACGTTATTGTGGATTTAGTTTACAATACAAAGCTGATAAGGTAGAATTTTGTTTCAAGGGTTCTCTTCTCTTTTATAGTACAGAGAGACAGTGGTTGATAAAACAAAAGCCCCAAGTATGAAAATCTTTATGCTCTAGTTTCTCAGAAATGTTAGTTCTGGGCTATTACAGAGATCTGTTTTGTATAGCTTATTTCTAGAATGAATACAAATGTCTAATATCACTCATATTTAATATGTTTTCATGATAATTAAACTCAAGATACAAGATACATGACATATGTTTTCATGATAATTAAACTCAAGATACACATTTCATATTAGGATCACATTTCATATTATGATGAGAGAGAAAGAAACCAAAGTTATACACACACACACACGAGACACCAGAGACGTCTGTGTGTGTATATATAATTTTCATTGTGGTTATCAAATCACATAGTTAATTATTATAGTAATATCCTTTAAACAAATAGCATTCACTTCAATTGGAATTACTATGATCATATTCTTTAAACAAACAGCATTTGCTTCTAGTTAGAATTATCTTCACATTTCTTTTTCTTTAATATTTAAGATAGGAAATATATAGTACTATATCATATATTTTATTTTTGGTTCATGTGGCAATTAAAATGACTTGTGCATTTCTGTTGAAAGTTTCCATTTGTCAATATGGAAAGCTGATGGTGAACTTATTTCTCAAGAATAATAAAAATTGACCCCCTTATTTTGTGCTGAGGAAATCATTGCTTGGTGATGATCATTTTTAAAAAGGTTCACACTTTAGTTTAATTACATGATGGAAGTATCCTGATACTTAGTATCTCTTATTTGCAGATATGATTTATTTTATGAAGATCTGTGTAGAGGTTGGTTCGCAGTTCTTGTATATTCTCATAACTAAGTCATTTCTTACATAAATGGCTTTAATCATATGATTAAAAAATTCGTTTTACAAACCCTTAAAATTAGAAATTTCTAAAGGAATACCACAAAGACTAAAATATTTTAGAAAAGTATTCACTGTCTAATGTCCTTCAAGGATTGATTTTGAGAATAGAAAGTCTAAATTCCTCTTCTCCGGTCTTCACATATCTTCCTATTTCCTTCATAGAATACAATACCAATCCTGGTTACTTTTCTCCCACATACCTGGAAAGTTCGGATTCCTCAATTCTAGTTTAGATGTGTTTACATGGGACTCTGATGCCAGAAATTCTATTTGTTTCTCATGTTCTGCCAGAGCTGCTAAATATCATATACTGCCGAGTGCCATTTTTGTTTCTCCTTTCTTATTATATTTATGTATTCATAGTATGGTGTTATTTTTCAGTGTGTCATCTTTGATCAAAACTACAATTGATATCTCTAATAAACATGATGCAGAAATCCTTAACTAAATACTGTTAGGTCAAATCCAGTAATACATTAAGAGACTCACACATCATGACCACACCATAAATCAGGGATGCAAGGATGGCTCAACAAATGCAAGTCAGTGTAATTTACCGAATCAACAAATAGAAAGATAAATGTTACATGGTCATATCAATAGAGGCTGAAAAAAAGTAGTTACAATTTAACCAAGATTAGTTTGGTAACTGATTATAGAAGCTATTCAATGAAGAAGATATTTCTGAATCATATGGAACCACTTCCTGTACTTTTCTTGTCCAGGGCTCAATTCTCAAAGACTTATTCTTTATAATATTATATTGAACCCATGACTACATTGTTACTCACAGAAGTCCAAGAAATGGCATTTTGTCTGTATTTCTATAGCAAAATGCATTAGTAACAGCAATAATAAATAACTTCAGAATACCAGCAACATTAATAAAATACTCATACATTGTTAAAAAACTCTATGTGTCATATAAAACCAACGAAAAGGGAGCTCAATTTAAAAAAAATGCGTTAGCAACCTTTATATTAGCTAGGTATTAGGGGGAATGCAGTATGTGCTGAAGAGGAGGATATTAAAAGCATTAGAAATGAGCCATGAAATACTGATAAATGGGTTATGTACTTTTGCAAATCATTTCAGTTTATGGTTTAATTTCGATGAGGATCTTTTACAAATAATATATTTTCACTAGTTTTGGCTCACCAAAGAGATCAACTTAATCACAATTTCTCTCACCTAAGTTTCAATATATATAATGGATTTGGCAGGACTATAGAGCTGATTTATAAATATTTTGCAAGACCCTAAAGCCTCAATTTTACCCTACAATCATTGGATACAATTTTAACCCCAGGAAAATTGAGTATACGTGGTTTGGATTTAAGGTTTCAATTTTAATATCTTCAAGGGAAATCCTTATAGTTTAAAAAAATAACTTTTAACTAATCACACAAAATACAACACCTTGAGTTTGTTTTTTAGTTGGACTGTAAATGAGTGTAGTTTATAATGTGGTTTTACTTTGTCAAGGGAATCCTTATTTTCAAATAAACAATTCTAAATATAAGGTTGCATAAAGTATCAGTATGAAAAATAAATATCAAACTTCATAATCTTGTACCAATGAAAGTTTTGAATTCCCATCAGGCAATTACCTGGGTTCATACCTACTTATTATGAGTGAAGTGAAGATGAATAAAATAATGAGCAGCTGGTTAAATTTCTAAGTACCACATTGATCTGATTGAAATATGAAATTGTTTTTTCATACAGTGAAGATGATATATAATCTAACTTTTTAAAGAAAAGCTCATGGAAACGTCTTTGTAGAATCAGGAAGAGTGTGTTGGTGGAGAGAAATTTGTTATTTAAGTGTGATACTTTAATGTCCTGTATTTTCAGGGTAATTATTTAATCAAACACAGTGTGTCTTGAGTCAGTTTAATGATTTAGGTGCAAGAATTATATGCTTATAAGCTTTTGTCAAATAAGGGTAAAACTATTAAAATAATATAATGTACTAGATATTATAAATGTACTTTAGATTTAGGTTACTGTATCTGTCTATAATAAAAGAGTATAATCTTTCTGCAGGCAAGATTGTGTATATGTGTAGTATTATCCCTTATTTATTAAATCAGCTATGAAAGTAGTGGTGTAGTAAAGATGTCATTGAGCTATCAATGAATGCATGAAAAAGAATAAATGAATTTCCACTCATTATGAACAGGGTAAAGTTTAGGCTTCAGGATGTTGTCATTGAAGTTATGCCTTGAGCTGCTTATTTAGTATTTCAACTTGTTTTTTTTTTTCATATATTTTTTATTATTAATTATTTTTACATCATTTGTATTCCCCAGGGAGTACCAACCACCATTTCACCCATGCATCATCACCTCAATCCCTTGTGTACTTTCTGCCCTCATCCCCGTCTTTGCCCTCCCCTCCTTCACCTCCCCCTCTCTGGTCCCTTTGCTTTATCTTGGCTTTTTGGTCTTGTTGAGTTTTTTGTTTGATTATAATTGCCCATTTCCTTGAGTTTATTCTTCTTTGTTGTTGTTGTTCTTTCATATTCCTCCTAATAGTGAAGCCATCCGATATTTTTCTCTTGCCTTCTGACTTGTTTCACTGAGTATAATTCCTTCTAGTTCCACCCATGTTTCTATAAATGTCCCTAGTTTATAATTTCTGATTGCTGAATAATATTCCATTGTGTATATGTACCACATCTTCTTGATTCAGTCATCTACTTTTGGGCATTTGGGTTGTTTCCAGGTCTTACCAATTACAAATAGTGCTGTAATAAACATAGGAGTATAGGTGCTCTTTTGGATCAGTGTTTTTGTGTCCTTTGGATAGATCCCCAGGCGCGGGATTGCCAGATCATATGGTAGTTCCATTTCTAGTAGACTGAGGAACCACCATACAGTCTTCCATAATGGTTGGATTAGCTTGCATTCCCACCAGTAGTGTACTAGGGTTCCTTTTTCTCCACATCCTCACCAGCATTTGTTGTTGTTGTTTTTTTGATGTGTGCCATTCTTACCGTTGTGAGGTGGTACCTCATTGTGGTCTTGGTTTGCATTTTCCTGATTATGAGGGATGTTGAGCATTTTCTCATGTGCCTGTTGGCCATGTGTATGTCCTCTTTGGAGAAGTGTCTTTTAAGTTCTTCTG
>JAGFMF010011393.1:4340678-4382906 GCA_019455555.1 Galemys pyrenaicus
ATGTCCTCTTTGGAGAAGTGTCTTTTAAGTTCTTCTGCCCATTTTTTGATTGGGTTTTTTTACTTTATTTTTCTTGAGTCTTATGAGTTCTTTGTATATTTTTGTGATCAGACCCATGTCTGTTGTGTGGAGTGCAAAGATTTTTTCCCATTCAGTGGGGTTTTTTGTTCTGTTTAATGTTTCCTTTGCTGTACAGAAGCTTTTTAATATAGTCCCATCTGTTTATCTTCTCTCTCATTTTTATTGCTTTGGGGACTGCCACCTCAAAGGCACTGTTGAGATGTATGACTTGCAGCATTTTACCATTGTTTTCTCTACATATTTTATAGTTTCGGGTCTTACATTTAGGTCTTTTATCCATTTTGAATTGATTTTCGTAAATGGTGTGAGATAGTGGTCCGATTTCATTTTTTTACATATGGTGGACCAGTTTTGCCAGCACCATTTATTGAATAAGCTATCTTTGTCCCATTGCAAATTCTATGCTCCTCTGTAGAAGATCAGTTGTCCATAGTTGTGTGGTTTTACTTCTGTGCTTTCTATATGGGTCCATTGGTCTGTGTATCTGTCTTTATACCAGTACCAAGCTGTTTTAATTACTATTGCTTTGTATTAGAGTTTGAAGTCTGGGAGTGTGATACTTCCATTCTCCTTTTTCTTAAGCAGACCTTTGGCTAATCAGGGTTTTTTGTGTCTCCATATGAATTTCATCAATATTTGGTCTATTTCCTTAAAGAATTTCATTGAGATTTTTATTGGTATTGTGTTAAATCTGTAGATTGCTTTTGGTAGGATAGCCATTTTGATAATATTTATTCTTCCTATCCATGAACAAGGGATATCTTTCCATTTCTTTGTGTCCTCCACTATTTCTTTTAACAGTGTTTTATAATTTTCTCTATATAAGTCTTTTGTTTCTTTTGTTAGGTTTATTCCCAAGTATTTGATTTTCTTGGTTTCAATTGTAAAGGGTATATTTGTGTAAAATTTCCAAATCCAGAATTAACTGCTCACCTTTCACTTTTTGGATTCTTTAACAATTTATACTGCTCTCCAGATTTAAAATCCCCCAGATCTTTGTTTACAAAGATCACTAGATTAGTGATTACCTTAGATAATACATTTAATCAGGTGCTATCATTTCCTATTAAAAGGTATTTGTTTTCCATCTTAGAGTAAACTTTTACTGCCTCTGCCCTTTTTCATTAGGTGACTAATCTCTTAGGTTTCTTTGAAGGTTATTTCCTGCCACCCATGTGCTATGTTGTTAAAACTTATGCTTTTAGAAGTAGAAATTGACTATATGATGGTCAGCAAAGAACTTTTCTAGATAGAGAACTAGAAATCATGATCATAGATAATAAACTGATTGCTGAAGACCTAGTCTTAGAAAATAGACAGTTTAGGAGGTATCACCTCTTTAAAGTCTTGAGTACACAATGGTAACTTTAATGGTAATTTTATTTATTTAGTTTTAAATTTTTCTTTATTTATATATATTTGACATCAGTTGTAATCCCCATGTTTTCCCCATTACCATTTCACTAGTGCACCATCACCTTAGTCCTTTGTGCTCTTATCTGCCCTCAACCCTCTCCCTCCCTGTCTCCACCAAGTGTACTCAATTTGTCCTTGTCTTTTTGTTTTTGTTGTGTTTTTATTAGTAGTGTTATTATTCTTTTCCTTGATCCTTATTTGGTTCCCTTATATTCCTCCTAGGAGAGGAACCATCTGGTATTTTTCTTTTGCCTTCTGACTTATTTCTCTGAGCATATCCCTTCCAGCTCCATCCATGTTCCTATGAATGACTCTAGTTAATCTTTTTTGATTACTGAATAGTATTCTATCATGCATATGTACCACATCTTCTTTATCCAGTAAAATGTTTTGGGGCATTTAGGTGGTTTCCAGGTCTTACATTTTGTAAATAGTGCTGCTGTAAACATAGGGGTGCAGGTATTCTTTTGAATCAGTGTTTTTATGTCTTTTGGGTATATTCCTAGGAGTGGGATTACTGGATCATATGGAAGTTCCATTCTTAGTAGTTTGAGGAACCGCCATAATAGTAATTTTAAAAGGAGAATTAAGTCAAGAGAATTATAGTGAACAAAGTTAGTGCTTATCCAAAAACCTTTCCAGAGTTTTTCTTCCCTTCACATTGGGCAGAGAACCAGAAATATCTTGGGATTTAATTGTAACTAACAATCGGTAGGGACAGGCATGGCAGTATCCCAAGTTGAGAGTGGGGGCCACTCTCAAGCAATTCTTACAGCTTATGGTACTCCTATGGGACCAGGCTAAACATGCTTTCATGATGGATTTTGCCTGAGATTTCACCTTTGTTTGATGTATTAGTTTTTGATTATAGCTATAACAAATTCCCACAAACTTAGTGGCTTATACAACCTGAAATTCAGAAATCCAAAATTTTGGATTGACAATAATAATGTATTGACAAGACTGTAATCTATCTGGGGGCTCTAAGGGAACATTGCTTCCCGTCTTTTTAAGATCCTACAAGTTTCTTTATTTCTTGGCTTGTGGGCTGTTTTTTTTTATTCTCAAGTTTAAGAGATAGCATTTTCAAAATGTATACTAACATTCATGCCTCCCTTTTTCACTTTCAAGCATCCTTGAGTTTACTTCTGTCTCACCTGCATACTCTCAAGATATTTAATGATAGCACTAAGGTTCCTTTTGTCATGCAAGGTAAGATATTTAAGGATTCTGGAGATTAGGATGTGACTTTTTTTTGGGAAGGATGTTATTCTGCTTATCACACTTGGCAATCTACCCCCCTTCCTGCATTCTGTTCCCATTCTAATTTTCCCTAGCAGCATTTTGTCAATAAATTACTTATACAGGAATCTTGTCTAAGGATACACTTCTTGGGAATATGACCAATAACAGGGCATTTGATAATAAAAAATAAATTCTTATTAAAGTCAAGGTCTGTAATTGATGTAAGGACACTTCTGGTTTACATGTTTATGCCTACTCTTACCCATTATTACCTTGGAATGCTTGGGGCCAAAATTTTAAGTAAAGAATCAAAACAGAATATTGTTGCAAAACAGGAAATAGAACTACCAGTGTACCAAAAAATTTAAACAGATCCTGGAAGCTAAAAAACAGGTGGGATGAAAATAATGGAGAAAACAGAGCAGAAGAATCTAAGCTGAGCTTCCAGAAGTGAGAGCGAGCAATCCTAATGGAGTTCAGGAAAAACTCTAAGATCAGTGACAGTGCAAAGACCAGAAGAGGGTTCTGAGAATCATCAAAAAGTTTAATTAAATAGATGCTTTAGTATTACCTGGACCTACAGTGACCTATTCCCTGTCCTTCCTCCTGTGCCATATATTATGATGATGATATTACTGGCAGCAGTAGTATTCACCTCCAGACCAGGCTCTAATACCTGTTTGGGGAGGTATTCTATAGTGAGCATGAGTTTGAAATCATTCTAGACCTTTATAGAAGGCATTGAGAAAAAAGAAGGTGGGGTGGGGGAAAAAGCAGGAAGAGAGACAAATGAGAGGAGGAAGAGAAGAGAAGGAGGAAGGAAGGATTGATTTCCATATGACAGTAAAGTACAGTAAATTATCCTTAGACTAAAATCAGCTTGATTATTGAAGGGATCTCTAGCTGCCTGTAACAGGAAATAATGTCTCCAGATGTTGCAAAGAATCCTCTGGGGAACTAGCTCACTTGAGAAATAATGGGAGTATTCAGAGAGAGTTGAGAGAATATTTTATCAATCAATAAGTAATAGATTATAAAAATAAAAGCTAGTAATAAAAAGAGATTATAATTGTTGTCTTTTGTGGGTTGGTCCTTAACTGTTCCTTAGAAAAAAATCAAAAGCATGACTTAATAGAAGCAAAATTTATTCAGAGACAGAATGAGAGGACACCAGGGGAGAGGTGTAGGTGGGCAAAACCCATGTGGATCCGCCACTATTCAGCAAGGAACTTCTGGCTTTTATGAAGTCCCTCCTCTCATTCTGAGCTGCCTCCCTGCACTGCCCTTTTGTTGAATGGGGGAGAGGGAATTGCTTTATTACTCAGATACTGCTCAATTTAGGGGAACTGCCTCCCTACCTGCAAGTTCCTTGTTTTTCCTCAAGGGATTATCAGCTTCTCTTTGCCAAGGGAGGAGTTTGTGGTACTGTCTTGCCTGGGGCATCGTGTGTTTTCTTGTTTTTTTTTCCCCCTTTCATGGGTTTTTCTCAGCCCAGAGCTACTGAACCTGACATGGGGTATGGCAGAGGGGATGGTTGTTGGTTAGCCAGCCTTTGATCAATTCCAGACATCCTCATCTCCATCCTAGCTGACTAACAAGAAATAAATATCATTTTCAAAGTTGAAAGAGAGATAATGAATGAAGTACAGAACAGAAATCAAATTACTGATCTATAACATAAAAACTTTGATAGTACAGAGCTGAAGATAAATATGATAACAGAACAAGAGAAAATTTGAGGAAGACAGAGCTAGAGGTCATTTTTTTTTAAAGATTTATTTATGCATACAAGAGCTGGGGAGTAGGGCAGAGTTGCAGAGAGGTGAGCGATTCACCAGTGGGGAACAGAAGAGGCAAATCTACTAAAATATACTGCTGAGGGGAACAGTGCTAAGGAAAGGTCTGCTGCACCATGTGGGTCAGTTCCTTGGCTGGGGATCAAACTTGGGCTGCAGTGGCTGTGATAGCTTGATAGTGCTGAGCCTTAACCCTTTATTCCACCAGGGAAGCCCCAAAGGTCATTTAAAAACATGTTCAAACCAGAAAGAAAGAGATAAGAAGTTGGTAGAAACTAATTGAACAATTAATAAGAACATTTTTCCTAATGCTACTGTAAAACAATTCTTCAGATTGAAAGACCATAATTATCAGAAGGGATAAAGAAAGGTATGCCTAAAGGGAATGGCTCCTGGTGAATAATCAAAATGACAATGAAAGGGAAAATTTTCCACAATCTTTTACAGGAAACATTAAACACAAGAAATAAATTATGTGTGGACTATGAAATCAGAGACCTTTGGACACTGGGAAACAATAGAGCAATGCCTTTAATTTCTTTTTAAAAATGTTTTCAATTTAGGATTCTATACCATATATTATCAAAAAAAAAAGAAGGACAAGATGAAGAAATTTAAAGATGCATTGTATCTCAGAATATTTCCTGCTTATGTATTCCTAATGAAGATAAATCCCTAAAGAAAAACAAAAAGTAATACTGTAGATATGTCTTCAGGTAAAAGAAAAGTGGTAGCTGATTCTGACAATGAAAAGAAAGCTGCAAACCTTAGTAATTAATATATTGTGGCTTGGTGTTTGCAATAGTTTTCTTTGGGTTTCAAGAACTTAGTGGCATAGGAATGCATTTTTCTTTTCTATGGTTTAACTCCTTTCCTAATTTTGCATCAAGTTACATTTATAGACTCATAATACACAAAATTGTATTTTATCTTTTATATATTAAGATAAAGCATGTATCAAATCAAGCAAAATTATAAATTCCTATCAGAATGCTGAAACAATAAAACAATATAAAATATAGACATAGTTGTTCCAGGTACCTATTGCTGATCCAAAACATGGTAGCTTAAAACAACAATAATTATGTTATTATTATCTCTCAGGGTTCTGGGAATTGACTTGGCTCAGCTACTTTGGGTCTCTCATGTGGCTAAAACAGTCATATGGTGGCTGAAATTAGAGTCATCTTCAAGGTTTTCTCACATGTCTGTGGTTGATTCTGGCTGTCAGCTAGGACCTTAGGGGGCCCGTTGGCTGGAACACCTACATATGGCCTCTCCTTGTGATATGGACTTCTTCAGAGCATGGTGGCTGGATTCCAAGAATGAACATCCTGAGAGAACCCTGAGAAAGCTGTATTGTCTTTTATGACCTACCCTTGAAAGTCAAGTAGCATCACTTTCGGAGTACAATTTTAGTAAAGTGTTCTTCTGTTACAGTGACTAATCAACAGGTATATTATACATCAAATGGAGAAGTGCAAGTGTGTTATTTGATGTTGTACCAGAATACTGAACGCTATGAACAGCAGAGTTGCATGTTTTGGGGAGCCTATAGGGACAGGGAGTAAAGAAGTGTATTAATTTTAATTACCATTATTTATCTTTTTAAATATATGAATGATTTTAGATATATAATAGACTAATAATTTATATTAAATTTTATTGGCATACTATAGTTCATTAAAATAAAACATGATATTAAATCTAGTCAACAACTATGGCCATTGTTTCATCCTAAGCATTGTCACTTTGTCAAATTCTGGAGATTTTTAGTGTAGACAAAATTTGGGAAGAAATCTAGAATCTATTTAACTTAATTTCATAGTTTTGTAACAGGAAACTGTTTAAGATGAGGTGTCTGCTGTGCACAGGATCACATTTTCTTTTAGTGGAAAATCTTACTGGCAGAATCCTAAAGGGGTCCCTTTAAGCTTCTCTGGGTTATTTAATCAAACATTAAGGCCCTATTATAATGGGATTTTTGCAGACAGAATTAAGGGTGATAGGTGATTTCTAAAAAGCAACTGGACTACCTGAGTGCACCCAGTGTAATAATGTGGAGCCCTAAAAGCAGAAGATGAAGAAGAACCAGACAAAAGAGATGTAGCAGAAGAGAAAGTCTGGAGAAAAAAGGTAAAGTAGAGAAAGTATTTATGGATGTGGTTGCCTTTGAAGATGAAGTTAAACAAAAAGCAAAAGGAGTATGGTCAGCTTCTAGAAGCAGAGAGGAATCTCCAGTTGACAATCAGTATGGAAATGGGAGCCTCGATCCTCCAACTCAAGAAATAACCTGAATGACCCTTGGAAGCTGATTCTTCCCCAAAACTTCCTAGTAAGAGCCTATCCCACTGACACTTTAATTACAGACTGTGAAACTCAGACAGAGAAGCCAACTGAGATTTCTGATATACAGAAATTGGAGATAATAAATTTGTGTTGTTGTTTTGAGCTGCTAAATCTGTAGTAATTTGTTTTGGCAATGATAGAAAATGAATACAAACACTAAAACTGGAACCAAGTTCTGTGGTGCTTTGCTTTGTCCTCCTTTAAAGGGACGAAAACTAGAAGAGACAGTTTCTTTATAGAAATGGTTTACAGTTTAGTTTGCTGGGTAAAAACACCTTGGAACCTGAAAGAAAACATCAAAAGAGGTGGAATTCCAAAGTCCTTCACATGCCAGTCTTTCTCTTTGGAGGTCACCGTTTAATATATTCCTTAAAACCAGCCTTGGACAGTAATACAATGTCAGAGGGTTATTCACAGCCCCTCTCTGATTAATTCCTATCAGCTGTTGTCGCTCTGAGTCCTGTGCTTCTGCATTCTGATATGTCTCCTAGTCTCCTAGGTTTGACTTCTTTTTTTATTTCCCTTTACCACACAAATAGACATACATCATAACTGTGGTATGTGGATTTTATGATAGAGGGAGATCTTAGGGGGAAATGGGTCTAAAAAATTTCATTGGGGAACCAATACTGGAAAAAAGTAGAATTGGGAATTCCTAATCTAAAAAGACCTTCTAATTAAAGACAAATACTTAATTTCTTCTCACCTGAATTTTGTAGATAAGGTACTAGATCTTCAATTCCTGCAAACTGAAATGCACTTTAATTTAATGATAGGCGATTGATTTCAAATTAAAGAACATGCTAATTTTGCATTTCTAAAAAGTAATATAAATGAGAAAATTTCTTATGTATCAATATCTAGATTTTATATATTCATGGTTTTTTAAAAGATTTATTTGTTTATGCATACAAGCACTGGGGTACAGGCCAGAGGTGTGAGAGGCTGAGAGGATTCACCACAGATAGAGCTGGGAGCAGAACAGGCAAATCGACTGAAGTACACTGCTGAGGGGAGCAGTGGGCACAGTAAGAGAGGTCTGCTGCGCCATGCGGGTCCCTTCCCTGGCCAGCAGCAGGGTTCAAACTCGTGCTTCAGTGGCTGTAGTCTGCTTCATAGTGCATTGCTTAACCCACTGTGCCATGGGGGAGGTCCTATTCATGTTTTTGAAAAAGTTTTATTTCTTCTTAATTAAGGTATAATGACATATAACTTATGTTAGTGTCTGGTATACAACATAGCGATTTCATATAGGAACATATTACTAAATGATCTCCACAGTAAGTCTAGATTCCTTCCATCCTCGTACATAGTTTGGAAATTGTTTTGTGTGTTGAAAACATTTAAGATCTATTCTCTAAGCAACTTTAAAATACAAATATAATATTTAATAGAGTCACTATGTTGTTCTTCACAGCACCAGGACTGACCGATTAACTGTTGGGTTGACTGATTTTTCTTCCTGACTTTCCCTGCCATGCTGTGATTTGGCAGTGGCAGTGTTTTCTATCTAGGTCATGTGTCTTGTGACCCTTTCTTACAGTCACAAGTAAAACTACAGCTGAGCCACAACCATCCCAGAATTCTGGTAATATAAGGTTCCCTGCTATTCTTTTCTTTAGAAGGATAGTGGTTACCATCCCATGTAGAAATCCATAAAACTCCTTTCATTGGTAAATCGCTTCTTTAAGTTTTCTTAACCATAACATGTTAGGTTATCCATTTTCTGCCAGGATTCTTAGCAAAACAGAATGGAAAAGAACTTTCTAAAAGCAAGTAAACAGATGACTGGATTATTGACAGCACTTTAGCTTTAGGGTATACATACTATTTTGCTTACCAAATTAGGAAAACAATGCATTTTTCGGGTGTAGGGGAAATTCAGATCACCAAGAGTCAAAGATGTGAACACTCAAACATCCCCGAAGGGAACAGAAAATTTATTTTTTTGGTCTTTTCCTAAGGGATCCCCATGGCTTCCTGAATCCCCAGATAATTATATGAATGTATGCTACTAGGGGAAAGTATGTTTGTTAATGACTATTTGAAAAGTGTTACTTTAACTCCATTTTTATGTTGGAGATAAGATCTTAGCTAAGTGAAATGGTGGTGGGAACCCACTGGGGAAAACGAACGATGTCAAATGCAATTAAATATAATAAAATTAAAAAAAAAAAAAAGAAGCAAGGCAAAAAAATAAATAAATAAATAAAACAATAAAAATCAATTCTGCATAATAATAATAAAAAAAAGATCTTAGCTAAAGATCACTAGAGAACTGTTCCTGCCATAGAGAGCAGCTTTCAGGAGCAGGAGTAGACCTGATAGTGGAGCAAAGCTTATTGAGGGATGTGTGGTAAATGAATGTGGAGTCATTTTAGTCATGAGCCCCCCACAAGATCTTTATGAACCTTGTTCCAGTTCTGCTCCTACTTTTTGATCTCTGCCCATCCCTGAAACTTAAGTAATTTACAAATATAAGTTTGTACTTTTTGCTACCCTTTATTCATTTCTCACACCACCTCCCGCCATTCCCTTCTGATAGCTCCCAGTTTATACTCATTATGAGTTCAGTGATTTTTTTTTTTTGAGTCGACATATAAGTGAGATCATGTAGCATTTTGTCTTTGCCTGACTCATTTTGTTTAGCATAACACCCTCAAATTCTATCCATTTGTTGCAAATGGCAAAATTTCATTCCTTCTTATGGATAATTATCTAATCACAACTTCTTTGTGAGTATGCATTCATTATAGTCACAAAATATTAATAACAGGAGAAACAGCTATGGAAGATGTTTTCAAAAACATAAATTTGTAGCTCATAAAATCTGTGCAAGTTAGTACTTCTTTCTTGTATTATCTCTTCTTTTCTCCCCTCATCCTTCTCCTATTACAAAGAATCCTCCTGTTACAAATAACCAAAGGTAACTTTTACCTTTTTTTTTTTTTTTTTTCAGTTCCTGGTACTGTCACTGAACTCTTAGATATTTCATAGTCATTCATGTGTTATACCTGTATTATTTCATTAATTTAATCTTCTAGAGGGAAAAATATATAATTCTTCCCTCAGTATTAAAGATAGTCTCCCTAGTTTGGATACTTCTTTGAATAGCAGTTGAGATGTTACCTTTGACTTTTCTTTCCAAGGAACAAAATAAGATGTACAGAAAATTGAAAATTACTTCCTCTCTTGTAGCACTGAAAGTATCCATGAGTGTAAAAAGAGTTTGCAGACAGAATTAAGAGCTAGCATTTGGACTGGGATCTATAGTAGCATAGAGTTATAAAGCACTAGTATGGTTCAGACTTCTGATTTTGTTTATATTTCCCCTCTTTTGTTCCCATAAGCCAATCAAGATTGAATGGGAAAGCTCACTAGATTTCCATGTTAAAAAAATCCATCAAATAATATTTCCTGGCACTGAAAATATGTCAAACATTAAGCAGATTGCTATCGACACATGTACTCTAATCTTTCACTGACAGTCATTTTGTTAGCTTTTGAAGAAATAAATGACATAATTAGTAAATTATTACATTAAAAAGGTATTTTATTTAATATTTGACAATTATTTAAAAGAATGAGACTGATCTTCAATATCAAATTCTATTTTAAATGAATAAATTCAATTACAAATTTTCATTTATCCAATGAAGCCCTTTTTGTCACTTCAGTAAAAAGTACATACTCTCTAAGAATAGATTTCTTTATAAAAATAGACTAAGAATAATCCAAATTTGAAGAGTAAAATTGGCTATCAAGTGTATAATGCTCTTTGAGATAAAAAATTAAAAGATGAGAATGGTTTTCTTGTGTCATGGGTGAACTACCCCTAGAGATTTTTAATACCATGGTTGTAAATATAGACATTTTCAAGACTGATGCTAGAAAGGACAATGTGTTTGATGGATGTATGTGTTCGTTGATTTAATTAAAGTAACCTTTTAATATATTTAGCTTTTATTTTGAGTCATTTTTAGACAAAACACTAAAAATTTTCCCCTCTAAAAATATACATGGAACAGCATTTCTCAATTTTGAACATATATTTTTAATACAAACAAAAGAGATTTCTATATGATAGTTTATAATTCATTTTCTTTAGTTGCAAACAGTGTACATAATTACATATATATAATTGCAGCTTTCTTCTTGATTGCCTTTTTCACATGAAGAACAGAAATGTTATAACAGCATCTCTTAGACTATTACTGTAGTGAAAATCAATTCTGTAAGATATTAGTGTTTTGGCAAAAAAAAGACTTGAAATACATATTTTGGAAATAGTGAGTTAAAGAAATTTGAACGCATTTACTTACTGTTGGAATTCTCAGTCTTTTAAAAGCCTGACGTGTACTTTGGATTTCTAGTGAGAAAATTAAGTATGATCCTTTGTACAAGACTATTTGACAATAGAAGTCATCTATCATAAAGACTTTCAAGAGTATAATCTTCTTTTGAATACTTTTTTGGTGAAATACTAATATGAGAAATAATGAGCATGGGATTATTCATTCAAAGTAATTATTGGATCATAAAAAAATCTCTTTCCTCAAGGAATTTTGAGTTCATTGCTTGAGACATTAATACTTAAAATACATTGTCACAAAAGTTAAAAAAAACTGGTGAAATTTATGCAAGAAAGAGAAAGCATAAGAAAGAAGGTCTGAATCTGGCTGAGGAAGACAGGAAAGTTCATGTAATAGTTGGTATGTCAGCTGACTCTTATACCATTTGCCAAAGAGAGAAGACATTTCATGTCCATGAATATAAAATGTTTTTACGAGACTTGGATCTACAAAGGGCATAAAACCATAGTAATATGTTCACGTATTAGAAAGTATTCAACCTTCTAAGTTCATATCCCTTCTGTTTAGAAATATAATCATTCTTATAGTTTGCATAGTGTATTTAATTCTTTTATAAACTGATGTCAAATATTGAAAAGCTTGAAAACATTTGCAAACACTGTGCAGGTGATTAGAAACTAGAGAAAAATAACATATTTTTTAATTATAAAAATGTATATGATATATAATGACTCAAAATACAAATATATAATTTTGAAACAATCAACTAGCATATGGAAACTACCAAGGTGAAACAACATAACCTTATACTCTAGACTTTCTTTTTCTACTGCCTACTGGCTTTTTCCATGCATCCTTGACCCTCCCTCACCCCCAGCTAACCACTAACCATTATGCCGAATTCATTTGCTTTCCTCACAGATTGTTTATTTTCATGGCACTTAGTACTGACAAGTAGTGGGTGGGAATTAATATTCCTTGTGGTTTTAATATTAATTTTCCTGATTACTAATGAGTATGGTATGTTCTAAATTTCGAGCCATTTTTACATCCTATACTATGAAATTTCTGTTAATATATAGCGGTTGTAGGCTAATATATTCTTTCTTACTGATTTGTAGAAATTTTAATTGCACATTCAAAATACCAATATTTTGTTATATAAGTTGGAAATATCTCTTATAACATTGCAGCTTACTTTTTCATTCATTTTATGGTATGGATGAATACAGAGTCTTATTTTTTTAAAAAAATTTATTTACTTATGCATACAAGAACTGGGGTATAGGCCAGAGGTGTGGGTGGTGAGATGATTCACCAGAGACAGAGTGGGGAACAGAGCAGGCAGACTGACTGAAGTACACTGTCGAGGGGAGCAGTGGTAAGACAGAAGAGGTCTGCTGTGCCATGTGGATCACCTCCTTTGCAGGGGATCGAACTTGTGCTGCAGTGGCTGTGGATGCTTCATAGTGTGGCACTTAACCCCTTGCACCACCAGGGAAGCCCCAGAGTCTTAACTTTTAAGCTGAAAACACATACTGGCTTTTGTCTTTTTCCTTCTAATACTTTTTTTTGAGTTGAATTCATATTCAATAAGCCTTTTAAATATTTTGCCACACATAACAAATGAACATATTTGGCCTACAAAAGTTTATTATCATACTCCATTTTATATCAAAGAATTTGGGAGATTCTATTAATTTATAATAGAAGGAAAATTCACATAAGCCAACATCAGTGATCCTTCTGTAGCAAATATGCTGAAAACAGTAAGTATGAACACAACAGCTTCCTGTCATTCTTCCCTCAGGCTAACTCTGATGCTAGATATTAGGGATCATTGAAAAAAATAGATTTCCTTTTAGATTTTGATCAAAATATAAATATAATGATTAAAAAATAAATATAATGCCACTTCATTCCTGAACCTTATGTGATGTGAGTGATTTTGTGCCTCTTTTCATATTCCTGCATCTCACTTTAGTTACCACTGTTCAACACCAGTCACCTTGAAACTGGGCACTCAGACCTCTGAGTAAGTGATATATAAACCAGGAAGTTTTAAAGGAATCTATAGCCTCAAATTCCATTTGTAGTATTGTAAAAATAAATCTATCTGGAGAACACAATCTTTCCAATGATCCCTTTCACAATTGCTCTTGACCTAGTTTGTAAAAGAAAGACATTCCTCTCACAGATCCTGAATCTTAATATGACACATTGCTTTAAAGGGGGAAAACTTCCCTTCAGGCACCAAATAAGAGAAACTTATACAGAGGATTAGTATCTAAAAAAAATAATCTTTTGCAGTATGTTTTTTCAACTTAGGAAGTTCATTTTGTTGCAACAAAATTTAAAAAAACTCCAGTGAGTTATAATCTGTACATTATTAGACAACATTTTATGCATTACTCTGTAACTTTAGAATAAGCCTTGAAGGAATAACAAAAAAATGTGCTCTTGCTATAGCTAGACTTTGTTTCTTTTTATTAATGGATAACTAAAGTAGTTACATAAAATTTGCATCTCCAAATATGAAAACTAGGTATATAATTTAGGCTGAAACCTGTCTCAAGCAGTAAAAAATAATTCATATATGTATATATAAACTGTTTAGAATTGCACTCACTTTATTCAGGTACTGCAATAAAGTTTTATTTTTATGTTTAACACATATTAAATTATATATTTATATACATTTATACATTGTTAACCATCTGAATAATGCAGAAGAAACCTTTGCAGATAGACAGTTATAGAAAACAGTACTGTGTGAATTTTAAGTTACATATGTATTTAACTGTAGATAGTTAGGTTATTCTTTATCTTATTTAGATAACATTGCTAGATTTAGATAATCTTTAGGGGAATTAGAGGGAAAGTATGATTTAAAGGGTAAAATGTATATTATCAAATTTCTGATTACCTTTTTATTTTTTTAAATACATGATGATGAATACTAAATAAATTTATATTTTATTGGTTAATTTAAAAAATGTTTTAATAATTTAATTTTTAAAATATTTACAAATACTGCCTTACATCTTTTGCCATTGTTTACTCATGGAAAACCAAAGATGTAAATTTTAAATACACAAGGATATTTTTCAAACTTTTATGGGTTATGTGAACAAAATGTTGAAGAGAAAAATAGTGAGTCAATCAATAGCACTGGAAGCTTGGGGTGTTTAATACATTTAATTAAGGACTGGAGCTTTTGAAATAAATTTAATCTGAAATAGAGTATCTTAATCATTATTTAATACCAACTTTTTCTTCAGTAGAAACTAGAAATTAGTATCTATTCATCTGATTTCCTTTCACTCCATTCCACAAAACCCTATACTTGACTGTGTTCATCAAAGGAAAATGCTAATGGATCCCCACTAATCAAAACTTTGTCAACTAGGTTTTATTTTCTTCCTATTATTCTTTTACAGTTTTTCTAGAATGTCTAGGTTTTTCTTAGATTAACCTGCTGAGAAAATTTTATTCTGGAATATATTTAAATTGGTTTTTGTGTTTGATTTCTTATTCTTCAGTGGTCTATAGATATGAATTATAGTGACCATATTGTTTCATCTCTTCACTTATCCATCCTGAAATGTGCTTGGAAATGTAACTCAAATCTGATTCCATCTTTATATGGATTCCTCACTATCAGATTTTTTTTTATAACCAGTGTTGTTTCACTGACTTGTTGACAGGTACCAGGATGGAAGTCAATGTAGACTAGTCACACATTAACCACAGGCTATTTGCTTAAAGATTAACCTTGTCAAAGATTAACTAATCAGAGCTCTTCTCTTTGTATTTGGTCACAGAGAATTTAGCTTTGCTCTCTTCAATGAGTGAATCTTTGAGAAATTAAGCCCCAGAGAAGTAGGCAGCTCTGTTTCCCACTGTGTGAATTAGAACTGCTGAAGTCTTCTAGTTAAGATTTATTTATTATGCATACAAGAACTGTGGTACAGGCCAGAGGTGTGGGTGATTTGAGGTTCCACCAGAGACAGAGTGGGAAACAGGACAAGCAGATCGACTGAAATACACTGTTGAGGGGCGCAATGGGCGGGACAGGAAAGGTCGCACCATGTGGGTCACCTCCCCAGCCGGCAGCAGGGATCAAACTCGGGCTGTAGTGACTGTGGTTTGCTTCACAGTGCATTGCTTAACCCATTGTGCCACTAGGGAGACCACAGAACAGCTGAAGTCTTTGATCTGTAGAAAGAATCAGAAGAATGATGCTGTGAATCAAAATTATGATGCATGCTATTAACATGGGTGAATGTTGAAAATATACTAAGTGAAAGAAGGCACATTTGCAGTGCCACATATTATGATTCAGTTTATATGAGTATTCATAATAAATTAACTTGTATAGACAAATGGTAGATTGGTGGGCAGTGAGGGCTACAGGTAGAGAAGAATGGGAATATGTATGCAGTTAGTTTAGTTGTAACAAAAGTGTTCTAGAATTCCATAGTGGTGATGGCACCATAACCTCATGAATTATATATTTTTAAGGAGACTTTATCATATAAATTATACCTCAAGAAAACTATTTTTGTATTTTACTGTATTTTTTTTTATTGCGGTAATGATTTATAACACTATATATTACTCAGAGATACAGATTCTCACCTCTTCAGATATATTTCCACACCACACCTACGACCCAGGTAGCCATAATTCTTTAGCACAATCCACTAGGACCCTGTCTTCTTTTTGCTCCACATCCTTTTGGTAGCCTTAATTCTAAAGTCAAATTTCTAGGTTATGTTTTGGTATAATGTATTTGTTCCTTTGTTTTGTAATTCTGTATACCACATATGAGTGTAATCATTTGTATTTGTCTTTGTCTTATTTTGTTTAGCATTACCTCCTCCAGTTTGATCCACATTGCCTGAAATGGCAATATTTCTTCTTCTTGTTCTAGCAGAGTTTTAATCCATTGTGTGTCTATACCACTTCTTAATCCAGTTACCTGACATGGGGCATTTAAGTTGTTTCCATAACATGGCTATTGAAAGTAGTGCTGCATTGAACATAAGAATGTTGTATCACTTCAAATTAGTGTTTTTGCATTTTTTGGATAGATAACCTAGGAATAGAATTGCTGGATCATATGGGAGATATAATTTTAATAACTTGAGAAACCTGCACGCTGTTTTCCATACAGGGCTGAAACAATTTACTTTCCAACCAGATGTCTGAGCATTCCTTTTTCTCCATATCCTTGCCAGTACTTGTTGTTTCTGGCCTTTTTGCTTTGTGATTATATATATATTTTTTACTGCAGCTTTTAAACCATTTTATGATTTAGAGGTATAGTATAACCTTCAGGTGTGTATTATACCACGCTTGGTCATTTTCACAGGTGTGAGGTGGTATTTTATCATGGTTTTGATTTGCATTTCTATTATAAGTAATGTTGAACATTTCTTCACTTGCTTATTGGTTATAGGTTTATCTTCTTTGCCTAAGTGTTTATTTAGCTCATTTAGCTCTTCTCCACAATTTTTGATTGCCTTAATTAAGCTTTATTTTGAAATAATGAAGTAGAGACTTTGGAGAAAAACTGGGCAAGAAAAATAAAGAGAGGTCTGATAATAAATAAGTAGCTAGATTTAAATATATTTAAACTGTAGGCTGTTCTGATTGAGGGACTGCCAAAATTATGTCACAGATTATTCAGGAAGTTGTGTTGACTTTCTTTGATGTTAAGTGAAAGGGTCTAACTCTTATCATTTTTGTTATCCTGGCTTTGCATATGAGGAAATTGAGCTTACAAAATTTAATAAACTTGTCTAATGTAATGGGAAAAATACTTGATAAATAATGTAATGAACTTTTGTTACTTTCTTTACACATTTGAATTTATTATAAATGTATCTTTCATAATTATTACTCATTAATGTAATTGCTTTTCTCCTTTTCAATTAGATTATTTGGGGAGGGCAAGCAGTAAGTTTTTTTTCCTTTTGCTCTGTTTCTGTCTAGTTAGCTAACTAGCTAGCTTTCTTTCTGTCTTTGCCTATGCATTAACCAGTAATCCTCTATCTGCATTTTTCATGAAGATTACCTGTTCCTGGAACTACTTCTTAAAGCATAGGTATAAAACAAGACTTAGAGCAGAAACCAAGTGTAGCTAGTTTAAATTGGAACAAATTATAAGGATACTATGGATTGCTTCATGAAGCTGGAATAGGAACATACTCATCCAATCATGGTGTAATACAAGAACTAGGAAGTATTTACTTTCTTGTGTTTATTTCTTTTGAGAACTTCCTTTTAGTTTGTAAACCTGCTAACCACTTCACCCAGGCCATAGAGAACACAGACTTTATTCTAGTTCCAAAGATTACATTGTTTACGTTAAGCCAGTTTCTCAGTCTTGGTGCTGTCAACATTTTGGATTGAATTATTCCTTGTGGGTGTTTTCCTGGGCATTGTAGAATGTTGAGTAGCACCCCTGACCTCTGCTTACTAGATGGAAAAGCCCTATACCCCAAGTTGTAACAGTCAAAGATGTTTACAGACATTGTGGAATGTCTTCTTGGGAGCAAAATGATTATTGATTGAGAACTACTGTCTTAAGGAAACTCACCCAGAAGGAGACCAGAATCTCAAATTCCTGGAGAAGGAAATCTAACTGGCCCAGCTTGGGGCCAAGTACAAAGACATAACAAACTTTTGCTATAGTATAGAGGAAGTTCCATGGCTTGAATGTATCTTCTGTAGCCCAAACTGGTGCTCTGAAAGGTGAAGTGAAGGTCCATGAGAAAGATAACAGCATAAGGCCTCCCTGGTGGTGCAGTGGGTTAAGCAACACACTATGAAGCAAATCGCAGCCACTGCAACATGAGTTTGATCCCTGCTGCTGGCCAGGGAGGGGACCCACATGGCGTGGCAGATCTCTCTTGCTGTGCCCGCTGCACCCCTCAGCACTGTACTTCCATTGATCTGCCTGTTCTGCTCCCCGTTCTCTGTGGTGAATCCTCTCACCCCCCTCCCCACACCTCTGGCCTGTACCCCAGTGCTTGTATGCATAAATAAATAAATCTTTAAAAAAAAAAAAGATAACAGCATAAAAACAAAAAAATTTTCTAGTATGGAAGTTGCCAGTCGTTTCCATTATAGGTGGAACACTGACCTTGACAGTAGTTGAAAAGACATTTTTAATCTGAGGGTATCAAGCTGGTCATTTTCTGCTATAATCCTGCATGTACTGTATAATTATGTTACCGAAACTTCATAAAATGAAATTAATTTAGGTTATTTCAATAGTCACCTGCATCCCCCTTAATGAGAGATTTTTAATAAAACATATGGATTCACTTAAAACAAAGAGAAAATCTCATGACTAGTAATTGAACCCATGTTTCTTCCACATTGTGCAAACTAACGAAAGAATTGACTGCATTGTGTCTGTCCATACCACAACAAGAACGACATCCTCCACGGGATGCATTGTATTTGGAGACCTTGTTATAGATCTCCAGTGAAAGTTGAATGTATAAATCCTGTCCCATCCTAGGGGTTCTGATCACATTTCCTCAAGGTAGGGAGGTTCCCATCATCTCCCTTTAACGTCACTCTTCCCTTATTCAAAGTAAGTGGTCTTTACTTACATAATGTAGTCAGAGAGAAGAAAGGGTGAGACCTTGACTTGTATGATCTCTCTGTTAGGTTTATTAGCTTCTGTATGTATGTACTTGATTGGACACAAAACAGGTTAGCAAAACTAAACCAAAACTTTGACAGAAAGTAAGAAACTTTGTGTATTTATTAATTTATTAGTATTTGCCCAGTAGCCATGTCAACATAAGCAAGCAAAGGAAAACAATCATATTGATTAGTATATTAAATTACCCAGGTTTCAAAACAAAAAAGCTTTCCATCAGCACTAGGCTTCTCTAGATCCTATTAATCAAGGCAATTGTTTCCACTTAAAATCTATTTAAATTGTACCTACAGTGCTCTAAAATACACCAGGAGGTTTTTGAAAACCTTTTTACTATATAGAGAACTATTTTTAGGTCTGAGAGTAGCATGTTGGTTAGATGATGTTAGCACTCAATTCGGATCAATAATTCTACGTCTTAGCAGGATACAAAGTCCTCTAGATTAAGTTAAAAATAAAAGCAAACAGTGACAAGAGTATGTAGAATTAAACATGTTGATCTCTGGAAGGTGAAAAGCAGAATACTAAATTGCTATTGCTGATGGTGGGATTATTTTGTATGTTTTCTAGGTCTAGTATTCGATTTTAATCAGAATAAAGTTGACCGTGGGAAGCTATATTAGCTAATAGTCATTTAATGAATTCTTTATAAAAATGCTATTCCTTGGGAACTTATTGCTTAGATTTAAAATAATATGTCAATTCTGAGCTAGTTTTACGTGAGGTGTGACCTCTGGATGGTCATTTCTCAAGTGAACAAGAAGGGGACTAAGCTCCAGTGAACAGCTGGAATAAAAACAATAGATTTCCTGAAATACTGAAAATTTATTTAGTCTGTGTCTGTGTGATACCCGAGTAAAGTCAATTCTGTCAAATTAGACACTCCAGAAGCCAAACTCAATAAAATATAAAAATCAGCCCCAAGAGGTTTTTGACAGTTGTGAAATCTAACCTGAAATTTCCCTTATCGCCTTGTGTTTGACAATAGCCTAAAGGAGATAGGCAAAAAAAATAATTTGGCTGGATTCTGTATTTCTTTTTAAAAACAAATGGAGTCTGTTGAGTGATATTTTTTTAAACGTTAGAATAGACCTCATTGTTACTTATTTTTCTTTCTTATTCATTGCCTTATAAAGAGAAAGTTCTAGCTTTTCCATGCTATCAATTTTCCTTAGGGGAAAACATTCAAAATATGCTTAGGGAAACCCCAAAATATGTGTAAAATAAAATCAGATCTCCTTACCATGGCCTCCAAGGCCCAGTGAAAATTAGTGCCTGCCAAGTTCCCTGTACTCCTTTCTCCAGATTCGCTGACTTTCTCTCTGTCCTTCGAATATATCAAACTCATTTTCACACAGGATCTTATACTTGATGCTCATTCTGCCCAGTATGTGTGTATGTGTGTGTGTGTGTGTATTATGACAGCTTTTAATGTGATTTTTTTCTCATTAAGTCTTAACATCAGGGGACATCATTTTCAGGGTGGTCTTCCTTGACCAGGTACCTTATCTGAAGCAGGCTGCCCAGACCCCAGTCACTCTCAGTAGTCATATTGCCATATTGCTGTTTTGTTCAAGTTCCAGCATCAGTCACTACGTGAAATTAACTTGTTCACTCCTTTACTGACTGTCCCTTTACAATACAATTTGTGTTCTATCTGTGCCTGTGGACTCATTCTTTCTTGTTCACATTTGTATCTTCCTTGCTTAGAATACTCCCTAATACTATTGAGTGACTAAATAATCTTCCCTCAAAAAATGACACCTGAAGGCATTCACAGTAAATAATTTTTTTGCATGGGCTGTTGCATTAATGTGGATTATTTTTAATAATCATAATATTTATATATAAAAAGACAAGAAAAATTAATAATAAAAATTAACCTTGTGAACTACCACATTTAAAATATTTTGAAAATATCCAGAGTAATTTTCTTCTTGTTTAAACTGTTGTTATTTTCACTGAATATTATTCTACTGGACAAATTTTTGGAAATCTATATTAAAATAATTTGTGTGTGTTTGCATGCACTGTTTTTACTCCTTTTTTTCTGATAACACAACTGTTTGATTTGAACATATGGGAAATTTCCTTTTTGTATTTTGGTCACATTCAACCCTGATTTGTTATTGTTTGAAATTCTGAGAATGTTTTACACACGTTTACAAAAGGGAAACATTTGGCCACTGATAAACGAATGACAAGCATGATGTAAATGCTTGGGTAAGATCCTTTAGGATCTGTGCAGGAGACCTGCACATCTGTCTCCAGCTGTGCAGCTATGCAGAAATGGAATGACTAATCCTGGTTTGGTCAAAGTCAGTAATTATTTTCACTGTTGATCTGAAGATCAAAGGTTATTCCCGGGAAGTAAGGCTAGGGCAATGGACTTTACTATCTAACAACAGTGGAGATTTATGCAAGCTATCATTTGGTTCTTAGCTTACACATTAACCTGGTGCTAATGCACATGGATGACAGCAGAAATGTAAACAGCCTTGATGTGATATTAATTATAATTGGCTAAAAGTAAATGAATCTACTGGTTTAGAATCATCTTTGCCCTTTTGTCTGGCAGCACATCCTGACTCCAAATGTTAGGAAAATCTACAACTATGTCATGCTTTTAAAAGACAGTGTATGAATCAGCTAATATTCAAAATTTCTTTGAGCTTCTCATTACAATCATCTTGTATTGAAAAATTATAACTTTAAAGAACTTATACAAGTGAGGACAGTCCAGTTCTATTTGCAAATCCTTGAGAAATCTTAAAATTTTAAATTTTCTCTATTTTTTTCCATCAAGAAGCATATATCTATAAGGATTCTGTGAGGGATGCTTTGTATTTTCATTTTTCTCTGATGCCAAGCCAGTTTCTTAAATGAGAGATAGAATATTTATCAAGGGTCTACTAGTGTAGAATACATTTATACACACACACACAAAAACATAATCTATGCTATATGTTTTTTAAAAAGTGCTTTCCCTTAAAAATTGTTATTAAATTATGATATATGTTGTATAAAAGAAGAAATAATTTTATGGCCAAAAATTATTTAAATTCAATAGTATACAATTTATATATGTATAGTCAGCTCCTGTAAACTTCAGTGAAAATGTTGGAGCCTCAGTAAACTCTGAAAAGGACCTAGGGATTTAGGCACATGATATCATTAATAGGGATGTTTTCTCTTTAATAAATTGCATTGATGCATTCATGTTTCAATTCATAATTCCTGGGAAGACAGTTTAATTCCCCAAACTTTTACTGTACATTATCTTAAAATTCCTTTTACACTATATCAGATATACTCTTAAATGTGTGCCTAAATGTCTGTATTTTACCATCCTAGACATAATGTAAATAGTGTATATTTTCAAAATATCTCTATTGTAAATTTTCCTTTGAAATAAAATGACCATAGTCAGCATTAATCTTGGTATCTATAGTATACTCAATATAACAACCCATAAAAAGGGAATTTGTCAGCATTACAACTAGTTGCAGTTTGTTGTCATCTAATTGATAGTATTAGAATTACAAAACCAATCTAAAAGTCCTTTCATAATTTGCCTTTAATAGTTTAATAATAATAGTTTATTATGTGAAATTCATCAAAAAGTCATTTTTCATGAAAGCAGTGGGGAGGAAAGGGAGATACCCATGCAATTACAGGTCTATCTGGGTTTACCTTTTCAGTCATAGGATTTGCTCTCCAAAATGCTGGATTTTGAAGTATTACACAATGATTTCTAGCTACTTTCAAGTATCTGTGGCTCTCATTTGAAAGAGTGCTACTAGGTAAATGAACAGTTAATTATTTATTTTTGGACAATTAAAAATATTTAGATATGACTGACAGGTTTTTTTTGTTGTTGTTTTGTTTTGTTTTTTGCATTGAAGAACTGGGGTGTAAGCCAGAAATGTGAGGGGAAGAGGATTCACCAGAGACAGAGTGGGGAGCAGAACAGGTGGATTTACTGTAAAACATCGCTCAGGGAACAACTGGAGAGACAGAAGAGATCTGCTGAGCTATTTGTGGGTTAGATCCCTGGCTGAGGATTGAATTCTAACAGCATTGAGACTTAACTATAGGGCCATCAGTGAGACCCTGGAGTTTTTTGTTAAGCTGAATATATTGAAAATTATTTAAACATTTGGTAATATTATAGACTATTATTGGTCACAAAACCTTGACATGAAAAAGCTTCTTTTCATTTTGCTTACTGCAAGTAAACTTAATGATAAGGTTTATAGTTGTTTAAATTTTGATATGTAACATATATTTTAAACATTAGCATGCAGTCAAAGGAGCAGCTCTGAATGGACAATCACAAATATGTTTAGGTGGCCAGTCCCCTTCACCATTCTTCATTATAATTTGTGGTAGAAGATCTGAATTAGATTGGTCCTCCCAACAGGTACAGAAGCTTGGTAGCAGATCGTAACTAAATTTAATACAATCAGCAATACAGAATTTGATTTATAAGTCTACTTTTGGAATCCTAAATGCACATATTACTCTCAAAGAGTATCTTAATTTGAATTTGGGATTTCACTTGACTGTTTACAAGCAAATATATGTTAAGTGTAACTGCTCCATTTTACTTGGATGCCTCACTCTGTATTCTGTTATTTTACTTCTCATAGCTTGTGTTCCATATCAAGAGATGTATTAGCATCTTAGGCATTTTTTCATAAGTATTATCAAAGGGGGGTGCTCTATGACAGTAAACATGACAGGTTCTCCTTTCCATATCTCTTCTTTTTTTTTTTTGTCTTTGCTGACCTTTTTATTTGGTTTCTCTATATTCCGCATATAAGTGAAACAATATTATCTTTTGCTTCTGATTTATTTTGCTTAGCATAATCCCTTCCAGCTCCGTCCATGTTGTCACAAATGGCAATGGAATACTACTCAGTGATCATAAAAGATAAATTCATGCCAATTGTGGCATGATGAAACATGATTTTGATGATGTACATGCACACCTAGGTTTATCACACCATTTTTTACAATAACCTTTTGTGAGTTTATCTTTTTTGATCACTGACTGGTATTCTGTTGTGTATATATACCACATCTTTTTGATCCTTTCATGTGTTTTGGGGCACTTACATTGTTTCCTTATCTTAGCTATTGTGAATAGTGCTGCTTTCCACAGAGAAGTGCAGGTTTTTCTTTCAATTAGTGTTTTTGTGTCCTTTGGGTCTTTTTCCAAGTGTGGAATCACCGGATCGTAGCAAAACCATCTTTAAAATCCACTAAACTCAGTGCAGGGGTTAAAGTCTCAGCACTATGAAGCTATTGCCAGCCACTGTGGAATAAGTTCAGTTCCATCCAGGTAGCTAACCCACATAGTGCAGCGGTGTATTTCAGTAGATCTGCCTGTTCTGCTCCTTACTCTGCTTCCAGTGAATCCTCTCACCTCCCTGCACCTCTGGCCTATACCCCAGTCATGTATGCATAAATAAATAAAATCTTTAAAATCTGCCAAACTGTTATTAAGTAACTACTTATGGGTATTGCATCAAAATCCTAGAGATTCCACAACAAATTTGATATAGCTCTCAACATGCTTGTGGTTCCATAAAGGAGACAGAACAGTAGGATATCTTTTTTAAGTGCTATGAAGTATGATAATTATAAGCATTTAGCAGGGGTATCTAACACAGGGTTGCCATCATTCAAGCAAGGCTTCTTAGAAAAAGGAGAATATATGATGAATTGACCTCAACAGATGATGGAATCTTAGAGTAATGTGAATGCTTTTCCAGTATGAAATGCTTCTTCGAAGCGTCTCTCATTTCCAACACCTTTCTAGACCCAGATAATGTTTCTGCTACCTAGACTCTGTTTAAAATATATACTTTGCCTTTTGATCTGTTATCTAGTCTTCAGTAAAGTAATAATCTGGCATAGCTCATGTACTTTCCTTCTTCAAAAGTTTTAATGCCTACCCATTGTCCTCAGATAAAAGCGAAAACTGTCAAAAGCTGGCAACCCTGTGATCTGGCTCCTCCAACCCCTCCAGCCTTGTCTGGCACCCGACTCCCACCACTCTCATTTCAGGTTGCTCACCACCCCTGTGATCATAGGAGTTTAGTGTTTTTCCTTTCTGCTTGTCTCTCCAGCCCAAACTGTTGAATGCCCGCTCCCCATAGTTGAAGGCTGTTGCATCAGTCCAGGCTGTTCTCATCACCCTTGCTTTCCATTCCAAAAAAATAAAAGGATTAAGAATAATAGAGATTGAGTAGAAAGAACATAATTAGGTGTGCTGTTGACATAACAACCACTTGTTCAGCTTATGGTATGTGCCAAGCATTTTATATGCACGGAATGTTATATGCATTTAATTTTCACATTAATCATGATGGATAAGTGGTTTTATATTAAGGATTAATTCAATAATGTATCCAACTAGTAAGTGGGAAAGTAAGGGTTCAGTCCTAAGTATCTTTGTACTTTTAGGTACAAAGCTACAGCTATCCTGTCTTTTTTTTTTTTTTTTTAACTAGGTCAAAAAATGAAAATAAAATATATACTTATATGACATAGCTTGTTTTTTTTCCCTCTTCAGCTTTCCTTCTCTTTATTTCTCATTATGGATATTTAGAGAGTTTTCATTCTCAGACTCCATTACATGGATTCTGGAGCCACATCATGCAACTAAAGCTTCCTTTGATAGCCGATGTCCATCAGTGCTGTGCCAGTCACCTAACCTCGGTGCTTCAGTTTCTTACCTGTGAATGTGATGATATCCCCATTCACTTCATAGCATAGCATGAGGTAAATATGTACATAGTTACGTATTATGTTGGCACATAATAGGAACTGTTTAAAACTGTTGTCCTTATACTCCATTTAGTAGTGATCTGATCTTTTCTACCTTCACTGGACCTATGAATGCCAAAATCAGGGTGTTGCATCCCTCAATAATAAAAAAGTGAAAGAAAATAAACCAAAAATCCTTCCCATTTTAGTTTTTGCAAAATGAAATGGATTCCTAGACAAAAACAAAAACTGTTATTTGACATGCTTTTTTCACCAGTTTTTAAAATTACGTATTGTCTAAAGTAGATAAAATCACAGCCTTCTGGAACCAAAAGAGGACATGCCAAAATTGGTAATCATTCCAGGAAATTTAAAGAAATTTTACAAATAATCAACATTTTCTTTAGAAATATTCTCTGGCCATGAGCAGAGTTCTACAAACATCAATTACATTAAACTAATTATTTCACAAAAAAAAAATATGTTAAGTACTTTTAATGTGGCTTGTCTTCTATTATCTTCAAACTCCATACTGTGAAATTTGTTCACACTTTCTCCTATACCCATTTACTTACATTTCTGAAATATTTGCATAGCTTTCTTACTTGGTATAGGGGAATCTAAAAGATATTATCATATTTTTAATACAAAAAAAAAGAAAAAAATACCTGCTTACAAATGATTTATCTACTAAGTAGTCTGAGGCTTAATTATACTTACAAGTTTAAGTTGAGAATTTCTTAGAGAAATGCATTTGTAACTGGGATGATGCATAAGAACAGAGTTCAGAGCACCCTAAGGAATGGGCTGTTAAAAACAAAAAGGTTTTCAGTATACATAACTCAGCATGAATTTAATTTCAAAGAGGACTGAAACCACCCTTGAGACATCATATCAGGCAACAAGTAAATGAATCAGAACAACTGTAAGAAGATTTTGATAACTTTGTGTTTGTGTGTGTGTGAGAGAGAAAGAGACAGACAAACAGACAGACAGACAGAGACAGAGAGAATGAGCCTCACCACTTCCTAGGAAATAAAAGCATACATGTTCTTCTTTGTAACTCTTAACTTCCTATTTCAGCTTAACTGAGCCAGCAGTGCATGTTCCTGTGTTTATTGCTCTGTAGGAGAAATTCTGGGAGCGTATTCTCACTTGTTTCTTCCCTTTGTATCACATCTGCCCATTTCCCCCTAACCTTACCCCTTTCCCTTGCTGCCTTTACCTCATTCCTTTAACTGGTCTCAGTAAAATCCTTCTTGCTAACTTAATGGGCAGTGGGCATTGATCACACTCTTTAAAAATATAGAACATTGAAAACGAGAGGCACGGATTTGGCTCTGTCATGGCTGTTGAACAGAATGGTAGTGTATAAGGTTTGACATTAAGGCAATGCTGTGGGGATATGGAATGGCTCAGTGGAATGAGTTATGTATGTGGATCTAGATCTAAATTTCAGAAAGGTCTTACCACAGGCATTTTAATCATAGCACTTTTCAGAGGAATCAATGCATGCTTCTTCTCTTTAAGATAAAGATGGGTAATTCACACATGTTATGTTTTCCAACTCCTTTGAATGTGGTAGGGAATGATTTTTCCAATGCTACTCATTTTGCGGTAGGACTTCATAAATTCTACATAAAACACAGTAAATAGACCTTTAAAAACTTGGAAAAAGTGTAGAGAATGTTCCATTCTATTACTACTCTTATAACATGGAAAAGTATGACTCCTATTTTGTGTTCATTTTACTACCATCTATTTCAAGTAATCTTTCAAAGTTTTAAGGCTATGCAACTTGATTATCTAATATTTCTCCAAAAATATATACCTCAAAAGGTATGCTACTTTACTAATTTAAAAATACAGATTCAAAATTGTGTTGATTTAGAAACAACATGGTGTGATGGTGGTGGGGGAACAGGGATAAATGCTTTCAATTATATTCATGTTTAACATTATCAACAGCCATGGGTAAATCACAGCTGAATTTATTGTACCTTGTACTAAGAAAGCATCAGTAGAATTTTTGAAGGTGAAGGAATCTCAGAGGATTTTATTGAGATTTTAAATTTTGGTTTCAATGGAGGGCAGGCACAGAAAGGGTGGCAGGAGAGGACATTAGGACTGAGTAAATATTATAACAGTATAAGACTGGTAAGAACACAGTGCTAAGATTTTTAGCAAGGTGTCAAGGAGTGTTTTTAGGTTAAGAGTTATTCTTGCTTTTTATTGATAAGCCTTTGTAGATGTTCTTGTAGTGAACAATAAAAACAAAGTTATGTTAATTTAGACATTAAGTTATATAATGGTAATTATCAGTTTTTAAAATTTGTCTAAATAATATAGTTCTTCTGAAATGTATTTACTGATTGTTACTATGATATTCCTCAAATAAGGCCAACTTTTAAATTCCAGTTTTGTTTATGTCTATAGAAACACTTATGAGAGTGATAAATAAAATAATTATTAGTAAAATACTTTTAATTACTGAATAGATAAAAAAGATAATCATAACATTCCTTTTGTTTTCCTATTTTTTCTTATATTAAAGAACTACCCAGCATTTCTGTTCTTAAACAGATTGAAAATACTTGAAAAGATAAAAACAAAAATACTGTGCTCAATTAAATTTTACTTAATATGGAAACCAATTACATGAGATTGTACTACTGCAAATATACTTGAAGAATGGTACATTTAAAAAGATAACTTATTTAATATATTAAAAATATATGACTTGGGCCTCCCTGGTGGCACAGTGGGTTAAGCAACACACTATGAAGCAAATCGCAGCCACTGTAGCACGAGTTCGATCCCTGCTGCCGGCCAGGAGGGGACCCACATAGCGCAGCAGACCTCTCCTGCTGTGCCCGCTACTCCCCTCAGCAGTGTACTTCCATTGATCTGCCTGTTCTGCTCCATGTTCTCTGTGGTGAATCCTCTCACCCCCCACACCTCTGGACTGTACCCCAGTGCTTGTGTGCATAAATAAATAAATCTTTAAAAAAATAAAAAATATATGACCAAGAGTCAGATGGATAGGAAATATTAGGTGACTGTTAGATTTTTTACTTTTTTGAGGCTAAACTAGGTCAAATGCTATAATAATAATAATAAAAAACTGAATTTTTTGGATTGATGTTTGTGGTTGTTTCTAAAATAAGTAATCTTTGACGACATATTTTATGAAAAAAAAAACATTGTCTTCTGATATGTCACACATCTTTCAGATTTATGGAAGTATAAAAGACATTAAAATTTAAAGCTGGTCAATTTAGAATGTAAGTATCAGGATGGAATTTTAGGACAGTATATCAAGGGCAAGTGCGATGGCTAATAGATGAATTGAAGAATTCAATTCTTGATACATGAATTAAATGAAGTAAATGTTCTAGCTTTAGTAAGAATGTTTTCATTCTTAAAATTTCATAAAAGTATAATTATCACCCACTAAAACATAGTAATTCCATGTCATATTAATGTTTATTTGTTAAGTGGTCAATCCCAAGCATCTCTACATCAAAATTAGTATCACCACTGTAGAGCAATGGCTAATTTGTAATCTCTGTCATCACACAGAACAGCCTGAAGTGGAAGCTGAATCAGTGTTGTAAAATGTTTCTGTACCAGTGATAGCTCTGTTTTTTAAATATTTTAAACAATGTTCCCTTTAGAAACTGTACTTTATTTTTTTATTAATATAATTTTTAAAAAATTTACATATATTTGCCATCAATTGTAATCCCCATCACCATCTCACCAGTGCACCATCACCTCAGTCCCCCATGCTCCCATTTTCCCTCAACCCTCCCCTTTCCCTTCCCCACCAAGTGTCCCCATTCTGTCCTTGTCTCCTCATTTTTGGTTTTTGTGTCTTTATTGCTCTTATTGTTATTATTATTGTTCTTATTCCTTTTCTTGATCTTTATTTGGTTCCCTTATATTCCTCCTAGGAGAGGAACCATCTGGTATTTTTCTTTGGCCTTCTGAGTTACTTTGCTGAGCATAATCCCTTCCAGATCCATCCATGTTCCTATGAATGAATCTAGTTTTTCATTTCTGATTGCTGAGTAGTATTCCATCGTGAAACTGTGCTTTAAGTCATAAAGTAATCTTGAAGAGTCTTTGGTAAGCAAGGATCCTGCAAGTAAGAACACCAGAGGTTATGAAGAATGAAGTACTTTGACAGGGGCTGTGAGAGTTCTATGGAAATGTTTTATTTGCCTTAAAAATTTGGTTAGGTCCCCCCAGCTTATGGATATGGGGAATCAGGAGTTACTGTGAACCTGATCAGTGTTATACTTCTTATGCTAACTAAATAGGAAAAGGTGCTACCTTCAAGTATCCCTTGAAATAAAACAAAAATCCTGTGTTTCCTAAACAGAAATTACTCTTTCCAAATTGAAATATAGAATTAAAGAGTTGAGAATTCACTTTGGGATTGGAAGACACTTTTGAAATATTTGGGCTAAGGAAACTATTCCTGTCTGGAAGTAAGACACTTTTATAATGGAAACATCCAGAATTTCATAGCTTCTAGCTAGGGAAACAATAAACAGTTGTGATGATTTGGTAGTAATTCAATAGCTAAAGTGGAAAACAGAGAGAAAAAAATTGCTCCAGTTCCAGAATTTGGGTGTTTCTGTTTATTTACATGGCCTAGTACCACGTAGGTATGAAAACCAATACTCTAATTATGACCGATGTAGAAATGAAGGTTCTCAGCAACTTAATTTTACTCAATAACAGGGCATCATTTTCCAGTGGTTATCATAAAACATCTATCCATTTTGTTTCTTTCACCACCTGAGATATACAGATAGCAGCAATAATTGCAGTTCTTTGTTTTCTGGCAGTTTTATCCTTAGATCTTTTAATATAATAAGGGCTTCTTTTCTTCTTTTGAAACCATAAGCTTGCTTTATTGTGTCTTGCAAGAAAGTGGTGAAGTCTGATGTTGACTTAATTTCTTTGTGTAGTTTTCGTTTTTTTGGTAATGTTTCTCCTTGTCATAAAATTACCTTCAAGTAATTTCAGTGCTGCTTGATGGAGAATTAAATCAAGAAATCAAAGAAAGAGATCAAATGCTAGTTTTTATTTTTCACACATTTGAAGATTCAAGGCTTAGCATATTTTTAGCTGAACTTTCTAAATTCTTGGTCTTATTATGCCTTGGAAAATGGAAACAAAACTTGCATTGGCATTCTCCATGGTATAATTTGGATCCTTGATTTTCTGGCTTCAGTTCACATGCTAAGGATTTGGCATAGTGAGGCCAAGGCCGTTATAAATAGGCCCTGGCTTCTGAAATACTGAGAGCATTATGTTCGTAATGCAAAAAAGCTTAAAAAAAGATTGCTTTCATTATAATGGGAGCTGCTATAACAATCCTGTAGACAAAATGTTTATATCTGGGTCTATTTTCCCCAATATTTCTTTGTGAAAAGCCTTATTTTGTAGATGGCTAAAAAAAAAAAATGCTTAAATGAAATTAAGATGCACAGATGCCAGAAAGATGCATGTAAACAATGAAATATGATGACTTAAAAAGTAGGTTTTGGTCCTACATCATCCAGGCTTACCACTTACACTATTCACAACCATTGGATACCTGCCATGTTTCTACTTTGCAGTAGGAAGGACTGGCACAGAAGCTTCCTCTTTATACATTAATGTGGGTGGGAAAGGAAATTTTTTGGAAAAGTTACCTTGGTAAGTCTTACTGCAATTTCTGTGCATTTAGATTTCCATACTCATAGATAGAAAAATTTGATTTGTTTTGTTTATAAAGCCATTTGTCTTAAACTGAATCAAGCTGATAAATGAACATCACATGGACAGACTCTATTACAAATTTGGTCATCCCTTTGGTGTTTCACTTCTGACACACATTCTGTTCTGGTCAGCATTTATATGCCCTGCCCTACTACCAGGTCTCAGAAACCAGTTGCATATTATATAATTGAATTTAGTTCACCAGTATCTACCCAGCATCAGCACAGAACCCACATGCTCAGGATGAAATTCTTCACAGGTTTGCCCCTGCCTGAGATGCAAGCTGCAAGTCTCAGGGCTATGTGCATTTCTTGCTGACTGGCTAAAGCTTCAGAGATTCCCATAACCCCCACTCAGGTTTGGTAATTTGCTAGAACAACTAGTAGAATTCAACTAAGGTATTTTAATTATGAATATAGTTTTGTTATTAACAGTACAAATTAGGAACAGTCAAATGGAAGAGACACATAGACCAGGTCTGGGGTGGGGAATGAGGGGACAAAGAGTTTCCATGTTCTCTCTCTATATGATCTAAACCTGTCACCCTCCCAGCAAATTAATGTGGTCACCAAACCTGAAGTTCCACTGAGTCCATTATCTAAGTTTTTATTAGGGTTTCTTTATGTAGGTATGATTAACTCATTGACTACATGATAAACTCACATCTAGCTCCCCTCCTTTTGCCAGATTTTGGGTCAGAACAAAACCCCAATGCTCTAATCCTGCGGTTGACTTTTCTGCAGATCAGCCCCCTCCTGACATAGCTAGGCACTCACCTGTTCACTCAGGAAATTCCAAGTTTTTTGGCACTCGTTGTCAGGAACCAGGGCAAAGATTAGAAGTTTTTTACTATTTCCACATATGTGAGTTTAAAGTTCTTTGACACACAAAGCAATCTTTTCTCAGGTACTAACTTATTACAAAGAGAGAATAATAGTTTAACAGTAGATATCCTGGAAATAGTATAGAATTATTCTAGAATAGATCTTCTAGAATTATTTAATGGAAGTTTCATGATATAATAGAAAATCTGAATATTATTAAGAGAAGTAGGAACGTAACATTTTATGTCATGTAGCAAAACTCATTGAAGAATAACTACTGCTGAAACATTGATTTGTATTTGTTATTTTTCATATATAAGTCTGAATTTGAACTAGTAAAAAATTATTCCTCTTTCTAGATTTTTTTATTATGCTTTTTTTTTTTTTCATTCTGTGACTGATGAGTAGAAACATATGCCAGTAGAGACGTGTGGAATAAACAAAAAATTACTGGATAACTTCAAAGAAATATTATACATTGTTCACAGCATTCTATTGTAGGTTTTCTGATATTAATTTTGTGACTTCACTCTACCTCTCACAGCCTTTGAGTTATTTCACAACCCTATAAATGGTACTCAACAATGATTCAAATAATTCTGGGCTATAGGCATGAAAATAAATTCTATAAATTAGAAGTCAAAGTGACCTTCCAGCTTCACTACAGAAGAAGCCAGTTTTATGTCTATTCATATACTCATTTCAATAATCCTAATTTATAAATGTATGTGTTTTTTGGCTTCTTTTGTGAACAGGTTGAATATCTACCCACTAACCTCATGAATAACAAGTTAGATAAAATATTTTACAGATATTCAATTTATATATGTATTAGAATCATGATTTTACCTTTTCTTTTGAAAATTATCCTTTAGCAGGAATTATAAAAGGATTGATTATAGGGACTGGAAAAAAGGAGGCATAATAAAACAAGTATGGTTAGTTTAAATACCTTCAAACTGTCACCAGTATATCAAACCACTTCAGAAAGTCTGTTTAACCTTGTAATTGTTAATTTATATTGCTTAGTCTTTCATTAGTTATTAACTTATTTATTTATAATGATGTATTAACTAAATAATTTATAACTTGTAGTTAAAATATAGATAAGAGGTATATTGGTATTGAAGAGTACTGTTTAGAAACAAACTAAAGGAATCCCTTTTATAACTATCCTGATAAAAAAATAAAAGCATGAATTTTAGGGAAGTTCCTTGATGGTAATCCTGACATTTATACCTTTAGCTTGGCTTCCTTACCCTAATTTCAGATTACAAATTTTATATCCTAAGCAACTGGAGGAATGGAATTATCTGGCAAGGTGAAGAATGCATGTCCGAAGATGACAGTTTCAGATAATTAGATATATGGGGTTTGAATTTAGTAGCAAAATTTCAGTAGAAATAGACATTGGGAGCTATCAGCTTTTTTTTTTTAAAGCTGTCAGCTTTTCCAGTCAGGAGACTGGATGATACCATTACAGAAGTCAGTGTAGATGGGTATAAGAGGAAGAATGAACCCTGAGACTCTGTATGTTGAGTGTCTGGGGGTGAGAACTGAAGCTAGCAAATGAAGCTGAGGAGAGGGGGAATTAGGAGATAAAAAGATTGTGATATCCTGGAAGCAAAGTGAAAAAACTGTATCAAGGAGATCAGATATTCTTGAAAGGTCAATAAAGATAAGCACTGGAATTGACCAGGGATTTACCTATGTGAAGGTCATTGTTACCCTCACTAGAAAAAAATGGTGAGGGTAAGTATTCAGTCAGAGTAGACCTTAAAGGACAGGAGAGAAGTGTGGACAGATCCATCTGATAGCAGGTCTTCTTTAAGCCCTTGTCTCCTGGCAGACTTTCCAGTTAGATTAGAATGATCCCTTTAAAAAAGAAGTCGGATGTGCCCACACCACTACAAACTTCCCTCCTAACTGAGAGTAAGAACCAGAATTCTTATTGGCTCTCCTGTTATCTGAGGGACTTTTTCTCCTATTCCTCTCCCCCTAGTTCCCTGATCTTCAGCAATCCAGGTCTCATGCCTAAAGCCTAATGCATTAACAATTCTGTGCTTGTTTTACCTTTTAGTTAAAGTACTGTTCTTCCATATATTTACATTTGTCAGTCTTTCCCTGAATATCATTTCAGTGAAGTTTTTTTTATTGTTGTTGGAGTAGGGGGTAGTCTGTGGAAAATAGTGCTCCTTCCTTTACCTCCCACATAGGTACTTGCTCTTAGGATTTAAATTTTGCCCTAGATACTATCACTTCCTAACATATTATACATATTTGTCTTGTTTATTGTTTGTCTCCAAAGTGCAGGAATAAAATTTATTTTGTATATCCCATATTATTTTGTATATCCTACTATATATCCTAGTATAGTCAACTATTTAAAACACCACTTGCCACCCAATGGAAGTGCAATAAATATTTGTTGAATAAGCAAATAGGAGAGATGCCATTCAGCTCTGTATAAAATAAAATGAATCTCTGTTGTAGTTTTCCCACAGCAAAGATAAACACTAGCAAATTACATCATAGTCTATTTTAAAATCATTAGATGAAACATTTATGACTACCTTAAATGGCATAATATAATTAACAATTGGTGAACTTATTGTAGAAGATCTGTGTTTTGAAGAAAATTCAAAGGTAAAGAACAGATTAAGGTGCTTTGAAATATGTGTGTGTGTATCCACACACATATACATGTAACACCAGGAAATAATGTTATAATTTGGAAGCATTTATTAAATGTGAAAATTATTTTCAAACATAAGACATTGGTTATATCTGCTTCCATGAAATCACTATTACAATGAATACTTAGCAATTGTTTGAATTGCTTTTAGTCTCTTAATCACAATTAGTAGAAGATAAAATTCAAAAACTTGCACATTAATACTTGGTGACTGATAATCATTTAAAAGTAGAGTTTTGTCAAGCCAAAAAATTAGTAAATTAATAAGGAAAGGTATATTTTAAAAGATAACTCTCGGGCATGCACATTTTCTTAGACTAAAAAATGATTTGAAATGTATTTTCAGTTATAAGAATTGGTATCATGTTATTGAATATCATTATCATATGATAAGCAGACAAAATAATTACATTCCAGGAAACATGAATGTTCCTATAAGCAAATACAAAATGAGTAAATTAGTAGAAAAATGAATGAAGAATATCATAGAGAAGTTGTCAAAGAAACCACAATAACTAACAAGTTACTAATAAGATTCTCAGCTGCCCTAGAATTCAGAAAAATGTTATTAAAATAATAGATTGTAATTTATATCCAGATTAACAAATATTTAAAGTCTAGCAATACCAAATATTAGTTAGAGTGTGAAATTAAAAGAAATGTAAACAGACACAACCAATTTGACAATTTCTTGAGAAGCTGAAATAAGCACATATGATCTAGCTTTTCTTTGTGAGGAAAACACAATGGTCACACCTTAAAACTCCAATTATGTTGACATGGTTATAATCCTAGGGAGACAGGAATGGACTATTTGAAACCAAAAAAGCTGAAATCTAATTAATTGTATTGCGTCTGTTTGGAAACTTCTGAATTTAGGGATGATAAATGGTCAGTATGGAGGCTAGAGATAGGAAACATAATGGTTAAAGACAATGAAGAAAACTACTAATATATCTCCAGTGCATCCTGTAAATGAAGATATGTAAATAGCTGGGGAAAAATGACCTGAATCACTGGGGTCATATATGTTTCTCTTGCAGGGTTTCTCAATCCTGGCTCTATGGATTTATGTAATTCTTTTCTTGAGGGACTACATGTTATATGATGAGGGATGTTTAGTTATATCCCTGGCCTCTACTGACTAGAAGCCAGTAGTAACCCTCACTTGTGACAACCAAAAATGTTTTCAGACCTTGCCAGATGTTGCTGGGGTTGGGGTGGATGGGTGAATAATTTGGCTTTACTATAGACAGTTTTGCACTGATCCAATGCTATGAATATTTCACTTGGAAAGTGATATATTTTGATAGTTATGAATCCATAAATTCACATTCCTACTAAAGTTACCATTTTCTCTGAACCTTATGTTCACTAATGAAAGTCAAGTTTTTTGACTTTCAAAACTGATGGCTAAAACCTAGAAACAGTGCATATATCCACATGGGATCACCCTTTGAAATCCTGCCAATGTGACTGACAGTTCTTCACACACAACATCTCTATATAATTGTTTATTCAACTGCCACTTCAGACAGTCAGATTTTTAGACATTCTCAGTCCCTTCTAGGAATCTATCATAATGAAACTGGGGAAAATTAGGGCAGTTATTTATGTATTAAGAATTTATTGCATGTAATTCTTAATAGTGTTTATATTAATCACTTTGACTAAATGATAGCAACCCAGTGAAGACTACAAAAGGAAACAAAACAGGCAAAATACCAAAGTGTGAGTAACGTGTTTGTATATGCAACAGAGAAGTATGGGAAGGACAACGGGGAGCTGGATTTATGCATGACTGGATCCAGAAACCCAAATGATGTCAAAGCTCCCTTGTTCTAAGTTTGTATCTCATCCTTGCTTCTTCAATGTTGACGTCTCTCACACTGTAACTGAGTGTTCCCATATGGGGTGGAATGTGAATACCATTAAAAAATATTTTTAAGTCATCCAGCATCTGGAGATAAGCACCACTAACAGTTTTCTTTCTAGGCATTATGTATGTTATTGTATGCAAACATAACACCCTCAAAACACATACAATTAGTGAGGGGCAACTAGCATACATATATTTTTTTAGCCTGCTTTTGTAACTTAAAACTTTTTAAAGACAATTTCCTGCTTATTAAATTTTATTTTAAAAGTGATTTTCAAAGATTGTCCTGTGTTTCATTTTACCTTTATATAGCCATTTCCTGCAGATTTCCAACATTCATAATAATTACAGTTTTCACTAATATTATGCTAAATAAATGCCAAAATAAAAATGAACAGATACATATTTTTGATTGTGTACTAAAATAAACTCCTAAATATAGAATTAGTGAGTCAGAGGATATATGTACAATTTTGAGATTCTTAAAAATATTTGACAAGTGTTTGAGAAACTTCTTCTGATTTAAACTTTGACTAAAATTGCATGAGAATAATTTCATTACTAAAAATCTTCTAACATTTGGTGTTATATTTACAGTTATTTTTGCCAATGTTATGGATATTTTAATTTGCATGAATAGATCTTCATGTGTTTATTATTAATTTGCATCTCTTATTTTGAGAATTGCCTAAGTCTGTGTTTGCCAGTTTTCATTGGGATGTCATTTTTTCTTTTCCATATTGATCAAAAAGAGATACTTATTTGGTAAACTTGTTAACCAATTTAATATATGTGCTATAAATATTTTTTTCAATGTTCCCTTTGCATTATAATTTTGTGATGTTTTGATATATAACAATTTTGGATTTATATGTAATAAAATTATCACTTTTTCTTTTCCACTTACCAAATCAACACCCATTATTATATTTATACAATATTATGATTACTGTATCTGCAAAAATCTAATTTCAAATATGCTCCCCCTTGCATCTTTGTATCTCTATCCCTCTAATACTCCAACTCCAGAGACTCTCCTTCCCTATCAGACTTTCTATCCTTCAACCCTTTTACAATTTCCCAATCCTGTTTTACCTTCTTACCTAGTAAAGAACCCATCAAAACATGAAGTCCCTAAATACATTCTAATCTCCCTTGACACACTTCACCATATTAGATGACCTGAACCCTTCATTACTTCTATAGATTCACTCAAAATCCTTGAGAGAAACCAGAATGGGAAATGTATTTGAAAGACTGCCTTTCTCCTGAAAGGTGTCTGAGACATCTGTCAAAAACTATGTGTAAGAAGGTACTGCCAGGCTTTTCTTACAAAACTTAAAATCAAATTTTGTTTATTCTGTTTAATCTTGTGAGGACATTTTTATTATCACTTAGAATTTGTATTTCAAAATTTTCTACACACAAAATGAGTTTTGAGTTAAAGATACAGTTAGTCACTAACCTATAAAGGGATTATACAAAATAAAGCAATAAAGGTTCCAACTTTCAGTGATTGGAGATAAAGAAATTCCACTAGTACTTTCAATTATAGGAAAAATAATTCTGTAGAAATACATGAATTCTGCAGTAGACACTTTATATCTATAACAATAAATTTGAAAATATTTATTGCCATTCCCAGAACAAACATATTTTTAAAAACTTAATGAGTATCTTCTTTCAATTGTATAAATGATCTAGCTACCATGACTAATGCAGGAGTTAAATACTGAGTCATTTTTAACAGTATGAAATGAGTAGATATACAGCAGCAATAATAAGGGGCTGAGTTTTGCATGTTATATTCTTGAGCATAGTATTTTAAAATAGCACATTTAAGCATTGGAAACAATCTTTGTGAAACTATAAATTCATAAATATTCATTATTTCTATAGCATTTTTGTCAGGCTTCCATATAATTTTTTCTGTATTAATAATGAAATCAACATGTATGAAATTCTCCAAATTCTCAACAGATCAACATATTCTAATTAAGTCTAGTTAGGATTTTAGCAATTTGAACTTTGAAATTTTAAACTTGATCCCAATCATTGCTGTTCATCATGAGAATAGTCTGTTCACAGTGCCCAGTTTTTGCAGAGAATTTATATACTCTTACTGATTTATCTCTTTTGTATATCAGTACTGAAACTGGCAAAATATCATTTTTCTAAGTAGGAAATAGAAACTTGAATTTTGCTTGAGAACTTAGAATAAATAATCATCTTACCCCCTTTCTTTCTTCAAGGATGGATTGGGGGGTGAAAGGGAGGGAACTATTGATGTTTCATTTCTATTCTGAGTTCTGTTGTGTGAAGCCACTGCTCAGTTTCATTGGCCCATTGGCCCTCCTTTTCTCTCCTTCATTTAAATTGCTCACTTCATTTTTAGTCTCTGCCTAGAGTTTCCGCACCCAGATCCCGCAAAGGATCTCTTTCTCCCCAACAAGAATGAACAGAAACTTGTTGTGGGGAATAGTGCTTTTATTTTACTATCTTGTCTCTACTGCTTTATCCTACTATTCAGCGTATAGTTTTATGAGGCTTTCTCAAGTTTGGTAGTAATTACAGGACATGAAACACAGGAGCATTTAACTTTACTAAGTTATGGTTCCCTATATGACAATGAATCTACTTATTTGAGTATCCTTTTAAAGTCAGCTTTCTCTATTGCCAGCTAACACCTCCTTCCCCCGTCCATAAAAAGTTACTTTTCTTTTAAGTCCATTATGTAAATATCTAGTACTTTTTAAAAACCCTATCTTCTCTATATAAAATTGTTGTGCCTCCTACCATCAAGTCTTAGTTAATCAGTCTAGAGACTAATGACAACAAATTATATGCATAATGAGGATGGGAATTTATAGGTGCTTTGTTCTCAAAGAGCATAGGTAGGTAATGTGCTTTATAAGAGCATTTATCACACATATAACGTTAGTAGATTGAGAGTAGTTGCTTAATATGAATTTTTGAATGAATGATTTAAAAATCTTACAGCAAGGTCATTAGCATTCTAAAGTGAAACAGACATCTATATAACCATTTTAAAAATGTATGGAGCAGTAATATATTGAAAGGATATTTTATATTTTATTTTTGGCATCAATAAAGCATGAAAAGTACATATTCTTCCTTGAAAGAGCCCAAAATTATATTTATAGTCCTGTGTTTTGAATTCTAGTCTCCTTGTAATTGGAGTTGTAAAAAAATAATTACTTCACATTTCTCAGAATTTCTTAATGAAAAACATTATACAAGTTCCACCCTCTCAGGATGTTTGGAGGTATAGCTGTGAACTCTACCCCAGGAAGTCAGACACAAAGCTGTGGCTAGAGGACTCAATTCTACTTTGTATGGAAGAAAAAAAAAGTGGAGAAATGGTCCCAGAGGCCTGTGCATTTTCAAAAGAAGTCAAGATGACCTTTGCCCAGTCTAAATCCCATCTCAGGTCTCTAGGAATGACTTACATTGAATCTCCTGATAAATAAAAGCTTGGAGCCAAATTTAATGTGCTGCAGTATCCTAGAGTAACACTAGCTCATTAACATACACTAAGTGATTTAGGAGAGGGCAGAGAACAATTAGTTTTCCCAGGGACTTTTGTGTTGGAGGGAGGAATCAGTGAAGAAATTCTTAAACTTTGATTAGAAATAAGGTAAAAGAGTATTTAAGAAAAAAGAAAGAACATGAAAGAAAATGTGTGCTAAAAGAAATACCCTTCGGTGTGCCTAAAGCAGTGCTTATAATAACCTTTGAGCATAGGAATGCTTTAATAGTTTCATGTATTTTATTTAGACCAACCAGGGGCCTAACCAGGTGATCGAGAATAATGAGGTTCCATATGGAGCTTTTTAGCTGTGGATTTCTGAAGAAGTTTTATAGATGTGCCTAAAAGGTGAAAAGCATAGGGATAGAGGGTTGAATTAACAGGAGAATATAATGGAAAATTGATCAAAATCTAGTTGGATCTGTATTTGAAGAATCTTAAACAGCTTGCTTAAAAGTTTGATCTTACAATGGAGGGAGCTCTAGCTTTCTCTGTGTATTGCATTATATTTTATTAAGTATGTGACATTTTTGTATTGTATACTCTTACTATGTTGATCAAAAGTACCTCACATCCTCATTCCTTCATTCATTCAGTTAACAAGCACATGTTGAGTGCCAATTGTGTATTAGACAGATTTATGGATATGGTCCTGAAAGATAAAACTATTGATTTCAAGACATTCTTACTATGCTTCTGTTAATATCTTATTAGAGTCTTAGTAAAAACTTCACTGCAGAGACATTGTACATCATATCTGAAAGTAAAATTCTGCCATTCGGAAACATTTAAGGGAGAAAAATACTAGCCTAATGAAATGACAAAATAATGAAATTCTAAATAAATTTCTGCATGATTTTTTGAATTTAAGTATTTTTAAATTTTTATTAGATTTATTTAATGGTATTTGACATCATTTGTAGCCCCAGGGAGTTCCCACCTCCATTTCACCCATGCACCATCACTATAGTCCCTTGTTCTCTTTATGCCCTCATCCCTGTATTTGTCCTCCCTTCCCTTCCCCTGCCATGATCCCTTCGGTTTATCTTTTACCTTTTGATCTTGTTGAGTTTTTTTGTTTATTTTGGTTGTAATTGCCCAATTCCTTGAGCTTTCTCTTGTTTTTTTTTTTTTTGTTGTTGTTGTTGTTCTTTTTTATTTTTTGTTATAGTTGTTGTTCTTTCACATTTTTCCTAAAAGTGAAGCCATCTGAATTTTTCTCTTGCCTTCTAACTTGTTTCACTGAGTATAATTCCATCCATGTTTCTATAAGTGGCCCTAGTTTATCATTTTTGATTGCTGACTAGTATTCCATCATGTATATGTACCACATCTTCTTGATCTAGTCATCTACTTTTGGGCATTTGGGTTGTTTCCAGGTCTTACCAATTATAAATAGTGTTGCAATAAACATGGGGGTGCAGGTACTCTTTTGGATTGGTGTTTTTGTGTCCTTTGGGCAGATCACTAGGAGTGGAATTGCCGGATAATATGATAGTTCTATTTTTAGTAGACTGAGGAACCACCATACAGCCTTCCATAGTGGTTGGATTAACTTGCATTCCCACCAGCAGTGTACTAGAGTTCCTTTAAAAGAAATAGAAGAGGATACGAAGAAATGGAATAATATCCCCTGTTCATGGATAGGGAGAATCAACATTATCAAAATGGCCATCCTACCAAAAGCAATTTACAGATTCAATGCAATGCCAATAAAAGTTCCAATGAAGTTCTTTAAGGAGATAGACCAAATATTGATGAAATTCATATGGAGACACAAACAACCCCGATTAGCCAAAGCTTTACTTAAGAAAAAGGAGAATGGAGGTATTACACTCCCA